>OY735234.1:257500-287500 GCA_963457665.1 Thysanoteuthis rhombus | reverse complement strand
AGACCAATTTAGTATAAACTTGCATTGGAGATTGGACTCCAATAAAAACTTAGTTTGGCAGGGGCTTTCCAGAAAACCAAAATACTGGTTTTTTTTCTATACAATAATGATTGAGTAAATATTGAAGTTTTTGGTCCTCTAGCTCAAATAGCGTGGTCTGTATGTGTGATAAATACATAGTCAGTCAGTCAGTCAGTAAGCCAGTCAGTCAGTCAGACCAACTTGAAAATCCCATGTTGACAGTTTTGATGACAGCTTTGACGATTTTTCAAAAGACAAAGCAAATTGTTAATCTTTGGAGGTGTTTGTAGCCGAACGGTTAACTGAAAGGAGAATGGGATCCAGCTGAGGCAGTTTGTATTCACTACACACTAATTCCCTTGGAAACAGCATATATCCAGCATTTTCCTACTCCTTGCCAACTCTTCATGGGTCAGCGTGGCAGAATAAAGTCCATCCCCCATGTCTTCAACATACTCGGGGGAAGTGCACGTCCAACAACGGATACAATGACTTGGGAGACTCAGCTCGTTGGGGGCACCGTCTAATATGAAGTGAAATTTGACGAAAAGGGAAAATTCGCGATAAATAGACATGCGCTATAACTTAATTGGTGAAAAAACAAAAACAAAGGCTCGATTATTATTTATGCAATTCATGAATTTACAAAATTATCGTTGTTCTGTTTGTAGAGAAGCCGTAGGTGAACTACTATTAATAAAGCCTTTGGGACCAGGGACCCTTTTAAATAATCCCTTTCCCCAACAACACCACAGCTAAAATAGCTGATAAAGCGTAGGAACAGAGAAAGTTTGAATGCGAAATGACGGTCATCGAATTGGCGCCATGATGTTCTCCCAAATAAAGGGCGATCACGGCAGAGATTATGACCCAAATTATCCAGCATACATTTAAACTCACAAAAATAGGTCGGTAGGTACGAATACATTTTGGTAGGTGAATCAGGACGGACATGGATTAAGACAAACAGGATAATCGCCTGATAATCTGCATATCGTCCGTTATTGTGAGCCGACGGCACAGTGTTATTTAGATTCTAGAATTAAGCAGTGAACAATCTGGCGATAATACGTCTTGACTTTTTACCGTCAAGATTTGGTCAAGTAGAAATGTTTCCAATCGAATAAACAAATCAGATTGAATTGATTTTGTTCGCTTGGGAAGAGGATTGTTGCCAGCAATGATTTATTATATAATTGGATGATGTACTAGGTGTATGTGGGTAGGTGAGGCTGCTGAGTACAGGGAGTTGAGCAGTAAGGTCGTCGACAAAAACGTGAATGAACTACTAATCAAGAACAAAGGGAGAGAGAGAGAGATAGGGGAGAAATGGAATGAAAAGGAAAGTAAAGGGAATGGGAGAGAAAAAGGGATGGAGAGAGAAAGATGACGATAAAGAGAGAGATGAAAAGATGTATAGAGAGAAATGGATGGAGAGATAGAGGGAGTGAGCGGGAGAGAGAGAGAGAGAGAAAGATATGTCAACAGTGAAAGAGGAACAGGAATAGAGAGAGAGAGAGAGAGAGAGAGAGAGAGAGAGAGAGAGAGAGAGAGAGAGAGAGAGAGAGAGAGAGAGACCAAAAATAAGAAGCTCAACGACTGAGCGAAGAAAACTTTCGAAATACTTCTTGAAAAAGCACTATCTATGGTAAGTAAGATAAGAACAGTGACTAAACCGAAGACAAAAGAATCAACCATTAGAGCAAATGATACAAAAGTCACTTCTTTCAAGAATAAGGAAAGCTAATACTCTATTATTTTTTTTGCTAATATTCTATCAGCAAATTGTTACTTTCAAGTGGAAAAGTCCATTGTTACGCACAGAGGAACGGGAAAAATCACACTCTTCATTGCATTAGTAAATATGGAAACTCTAGTCATGACGTACCGAATACGTTACTCTCTTTTTACTGCTCTTGGTTCCCTAGGGACGTCTCCGAAGAAATCAGTTCGGGAGGTGGGAGGTGAGAGAAACAAAATTGGACTTTTATCTTATCAAGGTCGCAGTACAACTTTTTCCAGACCAATTATAGATGCAGATTACGTTTCATTCTAGCTCGTCTCATTTCTTTTATACATACCCGTTCTGTTGTCAGTTCTAATGTTTATCAGGCAATCTAGGCAAAGGTTGAATGAAACGATATTCTTATCAGTCAGAAAGTTTCAATGCAATAATCAAAATCACTACGTATGATATATACAAACAAGATACTGTGCAGAATGACAAGCTAATAATATTGAATTTTCGACCCCCTAGAGTTCTATGTAGGGGTTATATGCTGAAAAAAAAACAAAAAAAAAAAACAAAAAAAAACAATACATGCCTGACGAAACTTTGTTATTGAACAGTATAATTATATCTCATCTTCAAATGGAATCATGTTTCTACGGGAACCAGGAGAGGGAATCATTGGTGGAAGCCTCGGATTCGTATCATCGAGGCCGACGACTGTTCTTCGATAAATTTTGAAACATCATAATAATAATAATAATGATGATGATGATGATGATGATGATGATGATGATGATGATAATAATAATAATAATAATAATAATAATAATAATAATAATAATAATAATAATAATCAGAGGTTGATCCACTGGGAACTGTGCAAACGACTGCATTTAGACCATATCAGCCAATGTTACATTCACAGACTAAGATCTGTCCTAGAATATGAACACACAATCTTTTTGGACTTAGATATTCAAAAGGATCACCCAATCCAGGCCAGATGACAAGATCTTGTGCGTGTGAACAAGGAGAAAAAACGTGTCAGTGGATTTTGATGTTACAACTAAAAACAGAGTTAAGCAGAAGTGAAGTGGAGGTCCAGATAAGCATCTAGACCCTGTTGAAGAATAACAGATAATATGGAACGTAAAGGTGACAATAGTGCTAATAGAGATCAGGACCAAAAAAAAAACAAAACAAAAAAAACAAAAACAAACTGATCAACGAGACTGAGAGAAATAAGAATTGGTGTAAAAATTGAGATCACCCAGGCAAAAGCACTGCCGAGATTAGTTGGAATACTGTGGAGAGTCCTTGGGTATTGAGGATATTTGCTGCTACTCAATTCTTTGTGAGAGATACCAGTCACGACTAGTGTGAAAACTCAAATAGATAAATAATGATAATAATAATGATAATAATAATAATAATAATAATAATAATAATAATAATAATAATAATAATAATAATAGAATTAAAAACGGAATTATTGTGTCTGTTACAAAAAAAATAAGAAGTGGTAGTTTGAATAATCTGTGCTGAGATCAATAAGCGGATGATTGAATTGTCGTTTTTTGAACATTACTGGAGATAAAAAAGAGGCAAAAGAAGAAAGAGAGATTGTCTCCCTTTGTTGTTGGCCTTTTAATTGAATTGAGAAAATTGGGGAAGGAAAAAAAGACGAAAATATTCAAAATGGCTGATCGTTGTCCCAGTTTTTCTAGCCCTGTCATCACGCACAGTGCAATGAATTAAAACGCTTGGAAATTTTCCAACATTTTTTTTTGGGGGGGGGGAAGAATCTTTCCTTGTCACGCCTGCTTCATTGGTTTGGGACGACATAATACTTTACAATGCTAGAGAATCTCATGTGAAATCATGCAAGATTAAAAGAGACAAAAATAAAAGACGCAATTTAACGAGATTGATGCCAGACAATCTTATACAAAATAAAAAGGGTGTAGCAAAAACACAGAGAATTCTCTTGGAAAATAAAAATGAAGTATTCATTCCAACAGTAAGCACATACACACATCATTGAACAGTAAACACGTACACACACTTTCATTGATCTCTGCCAACGAAATTAGGTGAGGTATATGTATTCACTCCTATTTGTCTGTTTGTTCTCAAAATATCTCCAAACGTTTCCAATGAATTTCAATGACACATCGAGAAAAGGTAGGCCATGGGCTAAGGAGGAATTGATCAGATTTTCGGACTCAAATCTACCGAAAGAATCAATGTTGACCCTTAAATCAGATTCTGTGCAATTGTTTCATTGCTCTTCCTCATTAGCACACATATTTCGTCTTACATTTACTTTTTTTTCACATGTATTTACGTGTCGATGTGTAATTATTCCTATTTTTAGATGTGTCTTCACATCTGTTTGAGACACTGTCAGTCTCTAACATGTTCATCTTGTCCGTCGTATCATGTTGGATTGATATGAAACTTTGTCCAGACCTTCAAATAAACCACCCCCATCTTCCTTTTCCTTCCCCTCATCCTCCTCCTCCTGCTAATATTACCACAAATAGTAATGCTAAATATCAATTTTTTCAACTGTATCATATTGGATTAGAATGAACTTGGTCTAGACCTTCTGGTGAACCATCCTAACTTACCCCCTTTTCTCGTCCCACTATTACAATTTCTACCACGAAAGGGAAACTCATCGTTGAACTTATGGTTCTTGTTTGATAATCGGTAAATCTAATCTTGAGTTCTATGTTGAATTACCGATTCTATGTTGATTATCGATATAAATATGTGTGTGTGTTTCTCAGAGTTTGTGTGCATAATAAGTACGTACACACACGCACATACACGCACACCATGTACGCACACGCATGCAACACAAGCACACACAGAGTAAGAAGGCAGCCCATTTCAGTGAAAGACATACTTTACTCTTCATCTAGTGCATTCTTAGAATTTCACCCCGGGTACAATGATCGATTGCTGCACTCACTGACACCTGAGCATCAGAATGTATTGATGACCATTCGCAATTATTCCAGAAGGAATCAAAAAGATTTTTCAACATCCAAATGAAAAGATAAAAGAAAATTTAGAAGCAAAACGGAATAGGAGATAAAAATCACTGTATAGAATGGGGGAAAGACAAATCAAGGGAATCCATGCCTAAAGCAAACGCATGCGCAGTCAATGGAAATTCCGATAAAAGATGTACGTACAATGAATATATCAATGCAATACTACAAAGGAACTTCATGGGTTGAAACATGACACGAAACAACGATAGATATCAAGAGAAAAGGAATAGGGAGAGACAAACTATCATTACTAGTAAATTACCCGTTCCTTTGCTGATGGTATACCCCAGGGTGGATATGTTAAGCACTGCAGTATCTGATAAAACTCATTGGAGTGTAAGAGGCAACAAAGCCATATTTGATAGAATGAAACTATCCTTATTTTCAAACTTCATAATGCCTTGTGCATAGTTTTCATTTGGGTACATGATGGAACATTAGCAGTAGTAGTACTAACACACACACACACATACACAGTCAGACACAAACGCGCGCGCCCACAAACACAGCCGTTCACCTTTAGCGATTATTTGCTTCAGCCCTATCTTTTTGCATATCCCTACCCTGCTTCTCTGTTTACATTACCCCCTTCATCTCTTTCTGTTTGTTCTGCAACAAGCACACTGATACATCGCAAAGTATGATAATGATTTACTAGCTTGACACGGGTGTCGACAACTAAGAATATCCATTATCTTTTGCCTCTGCTCTCTTCTCAACCTGTGTATCTTTTAATCCTCTCTTATCCCATTCAATCTTCGTGGCTGATCCATGATTTTTATCTAGATGTTACACGAACACGGGTTGGTTTTAGATGCGAAAACTTTCCTTCCCTCTCAATCAACTACCTAACTTTCTTCCCTCTCAATCAACTACCTAACTTTCTTTCCTTCCCCGACCCTCCTCTTGGATCATCAGTAAATTATCTAATTTTCTTTCCTACCCGCTTCTTAACCACTTATCAAATTACCTAAACCCCGCTCTCACCTTCTCTCTTATCCTCTCAGCTTTTTCAAAATAAAATAAAGAATATTGTGAATGAAATAAGTAATACTTTACATTATTTAATTTATAGTAATAAAATAAGTATCTTTTAAAATAGATAAATAATATTTTAATTCATAGAATATTTTGTGATAAAATAATTTTCTAATGAAATAAAGAATATTTCCATCCAATTTTTAGCAATAATTGATGAACAGGGAGTAAGGCAATAAGGATTATAGTAAAGATATGCTTTTATGCAAAGTATCTTCTTTCAAGAAAAATGCTAACAACTTTCTAAAATCATGCAGATAAAAGCTGCACATTTAAAAAAAATTCTGCTTCGCAAAAAGAAACAGAAAGAGGTATAAACATAAAACTGAAATAGGAGAAAAAGATTTTACAATTATGTAAAAGTTATGGAAGAGCAAAATGTTGATAATTTGAAACTTTTGAATAGAAATGTTTTTTCTTAATGACGAGTAAGAAGGGGAATCGAGAAATTCTGTTTAGAATCGAGTGATCAATACTAAAAAGGTTGAAAAGAAAAAAAGATACGCGTGAAATGATGTAAAGAAAAGGAAAAAGAAAATGAAACGATCAGAAAAGAAAAAAGAAAGGAAAAAAGAATTACGTCAGCGGAAATGAGTCGAACGAAAACGGAAGTGAGAGTCTGACAGGTTTCTCAATAATTTCTTCTTCTCTTTAAAGTTTTTTAATAAATGATGGAATAAGCCTTCAACACCAGACTTTTCTTCTCGTTCTGATCGTTGTTCGCATCACACTTTTTACTTATATCCAAGAACTTTTTTCCTTTCCGACCCAGGAGATAATCTATCGATTTTTCCATGATTTGAACAACTTCTTTTTTACTTTTATCTTTTCCTCTCTTTCATAGTTCTTATATTTGTTCTACTTTAAAAAAAAGTAATTTTTTAATATTCGTTCTTTTTGCTTCTTCTTTGCGCGCCAGTCTTCCTTCACTAATGATTTCCTCATTCAAAGAAAGTATTTTCAGTTACGCGTGAAGGCTGCAGAATTCCGGACTCCATTTCTGGTTCAGCAACAAAAGTGGTGATCGGAGACGGTTGAATGGTTTCTAAACTTAAACTGCCGGATTCAATGGGATTCTTTTAGTTTTACTTTCATCCTCTCAACTGAACAAAGCATTGGAGGTGGAGACCTACAACGTGTTCTATTCTCATCGCAACGACAAACCCAGCACCAACCATTCCACTAATCAGATCTGTTTGCAGGGTCTTTATTAATAGCATTATCATAATCACCACCATAACCTCCTCTATCATTGAGTTGAACATTCGTTTGTTCTTTGATTCCCATCTGAAATATAGTTCACAATGACCAGCACATGTGTTTCACGCTCCTTTGGCGAAACTTGAAATTTATGCAAAGATTTTTCTCTTGAAAAATCAGTACAGCGCCCCTTCTGAGCTCTGCGCCGTAGGCAACTGCCTAATTTGACCGGATAGGTTGCACCGGTCCTGATTATTCATGCACTTTTTCATCATTCCCCACCAACGACTTAAGGGCCTTGACCACAAAAATTGAGGAGCTAATTTTCTTTGATACAACCTTTGATAAACGGGACTGCAGCACAATACTGGCTGCATATTAGGCCCCTGAAATATCTCAGTATGAATTGGAGAGTGGTCGAGTAGTTTACAGCTCGAATAAGGGGGTTGGTGAGCCGTGTTCAAGCTGTGGCAGAGACAATTTGCGTTCATTTCGCACTAATGCCCTTGGATAAAGGCATGTATTCATCTCTTCCCTTTGGCTACATGTCATGTGCCTGTGTCATAGGGAAAGGCTAGTCGGAAGTGGGTCTTACTAACACTTGCTGGCCTACCTAATCTCACGACACGAGCGTTTACCAGAGTTAATTTGCAAAAAATCCAGAAAAGTTAGATGAAAGAAAATAATTGTCAACATTATCAATAACGGTTTACAATGCTTCATTTGAAATCAAAAATGAAATAATTAATGATTATTGCCTTGAATTAAATCAAAGTAGAAAAAGATCATTCAAAGAATGTGGAGAAAAACAATTCGGTGTTGAAAATGAGGATAACCCAGACATAAAATTAGTTTTGCCCAGGGATTTTGTGACTGCTTTGTAGTTGAAGTGCTGAGTCTCTTATCTGTTTGATCAAACATACCGAAGCAGTTAGAATAGAAAACGAATTACCATATCCCCAGAGCTACAACCATTATGAAACTGTCCTATTATTATTTTCATATCAATTGGAATTTCTCTCAGACACAGCCAAACGCAAGCATCTTCAAGACCCTTTGATCCGTGGCGCTCAGCGCCATTTGTGGAGATCTAGAAACATTGGACGAGCCTTAGTGAATGTAGCAATATTTAAAATATTGATTATCTGGTGTAGACATTCACAAAAAGAAGTCACGAAAAGCAATAAACATGTATATTCACAAATATTCATCCATAGATGTGGATATGTAGAAATATGCATATGTCCATATAACTTTTCCGGTTCTGCAATACATACGCAAACACACACACGCGTATCTGCGTTGAAATATACGTAACAGTATGAAAGTACTTATAGATCTATGTGTAGAAATGGATACCCTGTCATATATATTCTCAGACGGAGACTTATAAGTATATTCAGATGGAAACTATTGATAATGGTAAATACCCGTTGCTTTGTTAGCGGTATATGCTGTCCTGTGTCAGTATGTTTATACAGTTATTTAAAAGGTTGATGCAAGGTATTGCTTGCTAAATTCCTTGTATTTATACTGCATTAAACTTGATACAACTAAAAAGCTTAGACGTAAATTGGTTATCCTTGGTCTTTATTGTTTGTATAACGTGCGTTTTAGTCATGAAGAAAAATCTTATATAAAATCATTTTCTTACATTTTGTAAGAATAAGGTTCATTGTTCGATCCGATATTTATTGAGATATCGTAAAATTAAAAAAAAGGGGGCCCTTGCTTAAAAATATTTAACCTAATCCATTTTTCTAATACAAAATTATATTTTCATAAATAACTCCAGTAATCTAGGAGTAAATAACGAAAGTTTTATCAAATCGATTCGGGATTCAAAAGGGGGGAAAAAACTTTGTTGAGTCATCCCTTTTTTGTTAGAGTTGTCTACCCTAGTCTGTGTGAGAGACGGATGAGTTATTTATTATTATATTAAATTAAATATAAAGTTCGATAGAAAATGTGTCTGTGTATAAGATGAAAAGAACGAACAAGCATGAGAGAAACAAATAGATGGACAGAGACAGAAAGGAGAAATTTTTTGTTTATGTCTTTCCAATCCTTTCGACTAAAACCAAAGATTCATATTCGTTTAATGAAAAGACTTGGTATAAGTTTTATTCCAAGTTATTGCTTTGCTATTCAATGAAAATAACGGAGCGTCCCAGGTATGATAGAAGCGCCTTGTGTATAGTAACGTTCTCACAATGTCGATCCTTTGAGATCGTATGCGAAATTGTGACTGGCGAAAATAGGATTGCATGATAAACTTGATTTCAGAATTCAGTTTGTATTGACACCGTGGGGCTCGGGAGCGTTGAAACTGCCAGACTGTGGGGAAAGCCAATCTCCAACAACAGACAGGCTGTTGGAGATGATGTCGGTGATAATGAATTGTGCTGAAAGAATATGGATCCAAGTCTCTTCGGAGCTCATCAATATTTATCAATATCTTTGCACCTATTGTAAGTTTACCAATATTTTAAAAGGGACTCTCTCCATATAAACAACATTCGTGACTATGGCAGCCGTATTAAAGTATAAAACATTCCCGTGATTTAAATTTCTTGTAAATTCTAGAAGACCATCACAAAAACTACTCAATATAGACCCATGAAATTTTCTATGTATCTCAATATCATCCTGGGTAATTCTATTTTAATGGATTATTTTTTTGAAAATCACCACCTGATATTATTTTAGGAGGTCCGAACAAAGATAATTCATCGTGAAATCAACACATAATTTGTGCCTGCGTCAATATTTATCATTTCATGACTGTCTTCCTTGATAAATCGATAATCATATTATAGCTAGACGTGCGCGCAATGCAGACCCAACACTATTATCATTCAGCTGCAAATCACCCTGACCTTTTTACGTTCTTTTTTATGCATGTTAGAGGTGCCTTAATTTAGACCTCTGGCTACAATGCACCGTTTTGACTACGTGTGGTCACAGACAGAATCTGACTTATTAGATTATATAAATAGCTTGAGATAATCGATGAATAAAAGTATCCAATAGACTTGAAAAAGTTCATTTTAACTTACTTATGCACCTTCAAAATTTACAGAATTTGAACCAAGAATATCTGATTTTTGCGCATAAATTTGTTAAATCTTATATCAATATTTTGTGGATTTTTGTGTTTTCTAATCTATGGTTCACAATATGTCAATTTTGAACGTTACTTAAATGAACTTTTCCACATGTATCGGATACCTTTTGAACAATGAATTAACTGTATCACTATATCAGGACACAGTTTTTATTTTTCTCACTGCTATTTCATGTTGAGAATTTGTGAAATAAGAACTTTACACAATGGTTTTCCTTTATACCGTTTTGCACGGGCATCTTATGTTTGTTGTTGTTAACAGCCGGGTATATGCTACCCTTAACTGAAGTGTTTCTTCTCTACTGGTACTCAAAACTATTCATTCCTATTTCTAAATCTGTATTATTATTTTACTTGTTTCTACCAGCGTTTGAATGTTGTGCTTTCTGTATTGATACAAAGAACAGGTTAGTTGATTTAACTAGAGGGTAGGAAGGGGGAGGAAATTAAAGTTAGGCATTTAAATTAGAGGGTAGGAGGAGAGATGATAAAATAGAGTTTTATATGAGGATATGAAGGAGGAATACAAAGCAAAGTTAAGTAGTTTGATAAAATGGCAAGAAGAGAGAGAGAGAGAGAGAGAGAGAGAGAGAGAGAGAGAGAGAGAGTGTAAAGGGAGAAAATTTAGATAGTTTAATAAGGGAGAAAACAGAATGGAAAGTTGAGTAGTTTACTGAGAGGGTAAAAGATTTTTGCATATGAAACTCATCCATGCTTGTATAATATTTAGATAAAATAGATGATAGGTTGGATGAAGAGTACGAACATGAGATAATGGATAATCTTAGTTGCCAACACAATATTCATGGGTTCAGCTAGTAAAAAAAAAATAATTATGAAACAAAATTGGTTACTGAACAAATTGTGGTCATTTTTCAATAAAATTACGACGGAGATGATAGATTAATCGAATTCTTTAATTATGGATGCTGGATCTGATACTAAAGTGGTTATGCCCCTTGATTGGCCATGAGGGAAACATGGATGTTGTTTATTTGGGGGAGAATTGAAGTGGTTCTCCAAGTGGTTCAACTGATACAGAAGGACTCTAGACACTATTTGCGAGAGGCCCAAACTCTCCCAGTAATTGCACAATCATTGAGATGATAAGTTTCATTCAACAGACAAAAATATTGATTTTATAAATCGTCAATCTTGAACATTGCAGCATTTGGACTTGACGAAGGCTCGTGTCTCTTGGGGAATTTCTTCTGCGTAAATGTGATTATCAGAGAAATCATATTACATGATTCTATTTAGATCGTCATGACATGAGTAACTTCATTAGATATTAGTTTACTCATGTCGTAAAAAAACTACGGTATACATGAAATATTTGGATTTGCACATTGTATTTCATATATTTGTGGATAATAGAGATTTGCATTGGAGATCTGTTAATCACTAACAGATTTTTATCATTTTTTCGTTTTTGTTTTTGATACTTTTATTTTTTTTTTATCATTCTTTAAATTCATCAATCTTGAGACGTCATCAGAACAAATTTCTACCTTTAAGTCATCATTAATGAGTAGTATCCCTTAATATGTCAGAGTATAAACACACATCGCTAGTTATCACATGTTCAAAACTTCAATATGCATTTGTATTAAAATTGTATTTCATCTAAAATAAAACATAAAAATTTTCTAACCAACTTTACATACACATGTTATTTCTTCTTTCTGAGAGTCACTCTTCCCTAAACTTCTTTTCGCTCTTCCTCTTCTCCGTTTCCCCTCTCTTTCTCTCTTGCTCTCTCCATTTCCAATCACTCGATTCCACCTCTGACCCATTCTTTTACCGCCTTTTTTAAAGTTTAGGACCAGGAACTGACTACCACCATTATCTCAGCGGTCATATGTTTTCAAACGGCAGCCACAGTGCCCCATGTGATGGTTCCATGGCAGTTGAAATATCTTTCTTATCAGATCGACCCTCAGATTCTAACCTTGGTAACCACCGACCCGTCACTTCTCTTTCGTCTTTTCTTATATCATCTTCTGCAGAGATTTATTCAAGTCGTAGTCAATAGCAACATACGTTTGAAACGGGAAACGAGGAGATGCTTCTTGAATCTGGGCTGATTAGAGAAATTAGAGTAGGAAGAAACTTTGATAAAAAGACTTCAGTATTATTCTCCGCCGTTGTTAGTTACTTGGAATGGAGTATAACACGACTCATGTCAGTTGAAAGGAGATTGGTCCACCAAGTAACTTTATTTGTCCTTGAGAAACCATGAAGAACCTAGTATGGTACTTCGATGGTATCTTAGATCAGGATTTCTCAAAATGTTTTGACTACCGACTCCTTTCGACCTGACGAAATATTTTGGACCCCTTTTACTGTTATGGAGCAATAGGTATCAAAACTAAATAATATCCATTAACATTAATTAACCATAAAAGCAAATAAAGACCCCCAAAAGTATTTTACTAAAAACTAAAAAGATTAGATTTAGCAACATTTATAAGCTTGTTCATTTCGAGACAAAAATTCAGAAGGCAGTCCCACGGTGCCTATAATGTCTGTTCAATGATAATTATGCCTCTCAGGATATAGCACAACTATCCCGGGGAGCTTTTCAGCATTTCCTTTGTGCTGAGAACCCTTGCTATACAACTGAAGTCAAATTATGGCCTAATATTTGCAATAGTTGCCAATAATAGACAATGAATGAGTAATGACCTAAATTATTAAAAAATTTCAATGCATTCATAAGTTTTACGGAGTCTATTTCGAGAATGATAAGATATTACTTTCTAAAAGTGAATTACGAAAACGTAACAAAAACCAAACCTGTTTTTAAAAAAATAGTGAATGAGATATTCCACAATATATTAACACTATCAAATATTTTGAATAGAGATTTAAAGACAACTATAGTTTTCTGATTAAAACAGATTTCTAATGTTTCAGCAAGACCCAAATTTTCTTTACGTAACCCCCCCCCCGCGACTTTCAGAATACCTGATCTAATTCATGTGACCACCCAACCAACAACTTAATCAAACAGGCATCAGCCCCCCCCCAGATAATTCGGTCAATTTTTTGTGTGTCACTCTTCAACACCCCCAAATCTCCCCTGAAATGCTGGATTCAAACGGAGAATAATTTACATTGAACTTCTGTGCGAAAGGACTTCTGGTAACATGTAGAGTCGGCTTATAACAAGCATCCACCGATACGTTCCATTTCGAGGTGTACTGGTTTTCTGAGACTACGTGCCCCTATTTCATTGACCTGAAACAGTGTTGCTTAACTCATCTTATACCGAGAAAAAAAGATAGCAAAATTCTGCTCGTCTTCACACGTGTTTTCCTCTAGATTGTCGTATATTTGTGATTGCATCAATTGATTCAAGTCTTTTATACATCACTTGTGTACCAGTATTGGTGTAGTCTAACTTGAGTCTGGATAAAAGCCGTACTTTTAGGTATGCAGCTCAATACCCCTAGAAAGCAAACCCTAATTTGAACTCTTCCATGAAATTTGGCATATACATACATCTACTTCAAGTAAGTTTGTCAAAAAATAATAATTTTGCGTTAAGTGTGCAGTCTTACCCAGGGCCAGATTAAAGCTAATTATGCCCTAATGGCGCCCCCATCACTTAACTGCCAATATATTAACACCGTGATTAAGACAATGAATAGTTATCGAAATATGAGATGAAAATTCAGATTCCTCTAAGACCATGTTTCACTCCTAGTATGAGAAAGCAATATAAGGAAAAAATCCAGGAAAACAAATAAAATGAAAATTTTCAACACAGCGTGAGTTCATATCTATAGCATTGTGGCTGACGAAATTAATTGTCAAGGGAAAAATTAAGTGCTTCAAAACATTTCCAAAAGTCATTTTGCTCGGAAATTACTCCCAATACGCTTCTTCATGCTTTTGTTTTTCAGTATTCATGTTGTACATTCAATTCCACACTCCAAGTTTTTTTTCAAGTTGAAATGGATTTGGTGTTTCAATTAGTGCCGGTTTTTATAGTCTAAAACACTGGTTCTCAAAGCGTGGTCTGCGACAGGAAAACCATTGTGAAATGAATGTAGTTGCTTAAATTTCCCGATGGCTTATTTTCACTATAATTACTTGATCAGCATTAAAACATTTCAACAGACCATGTACATTTTTTTCAGAATATTAAGTGGTCCGCTGGTCTGAAAGATTGATTATTCCATTTTGTGGAAATTGAAATAGTTTTAGTGCTTGAATTATTGTCAATTTATGTTGACCAAAAGATTGATTCTTTCATTTCAGTTTATTAATGATTGTTTATGGAGATGCAAAAGATTTCTGAATCGTCAAGTGAAATAAAAATAAACGACACCGGTTGAAATTTTACGTAGACGCCACCTTTCCGTCCCAGCGCGTCCATAAATCATTGAATTATAAATTAAAATCGACCATTATCTTCCTTCGATCCATATACACCGAAATTATTATTGCTCTGGATCCCAACCCTCGATAATTTTATATCGTCAAAATGGAGGCGCAGGTGGACTCACGGCTTACAGCATGGAGAATGAAAGTGACAAATCAAGTTCAAACTCCGGCTGAGACAGTTTGGCGTTCACTTCGCACTAACGTCATCGGGAGATTTTCATAAATTTCATGAAGGTAATTCAAGCCGAATGCGATGTTTTGTATAATTTACAAAGACACAAAAAATACATTTCTCCTCTTCCCAGCATATGGGTAAATAGCAAGGCAAACTGACTATGGCTGGCGACCAGTCTAGGAAACGGTCAACTCTGATTCCAAATTGAGAGTGGAGTCCTCTTAAGGTGGCTTGATGCCAACTTTAACTTATATACATATAGTCGAATATGTGTGTGTGTGTACTGGGGGCCGTAATGTATATAGTAAAATAATCTACCGTTGTTTCTGTGGAGTTCAAGCAGTTTCCTTCAGTTCTCGTACTTTAGGACTCAATACTTCAAATACTGTAAATAAATTTGAATTAATTTTATCTGAGGTTTCATTAAAGTGATTGAATTCGTTCAAGTGGACGAGCCTATTGTTCAAATAATGGGTGTGAGATATTATTATCAATAAAAGTGTAACTTTGTAGTGGAAGAGTCTATTGTTACAGATAGAAATACAAACAGGAAAACAATGTTCAGTATATTGATAGATTTGCCCTCCAACGCCAGGTGGGGGCTGACAGTTACACTCTTAAATCTATACGATATGTCCATTAATAAAATAGGTTGACTCTATCATTTACCGGCGATCGAATAAAGTATGACGTGTTAAAAGGGTTACAGCAGATTAAAACAGAATGGATTAGAGTGAAGGTGTTTGTACAGTGTGTGCGTGTTGGACTCGAAAGTAGCTTTTCACTACATTATAAAATTCCTCCCGGGGGGCCTGAACATAGCACATGAACATACAAAGTTCACACGTGTAAATATACACATTAGGAAGAGGTTCGAACTGTTCAGCATGTGTTCACATTTGCATGAATGTTCGTTGCAAATCAGTATGTATGTAAAGGCTTTCCAGTGTGAGTGTCAGCTCTTAGTGGTAGTAGACATAAAAGATAGATGAGACCGCTGTTCTGGTAGAGACCCCTCCCCACCAATGCTGGCCGTGAAGCAACTGGTGGCTAAGTAGTGATGTTTCCGAAGAAAAGTTTTTATTCGTTGAATCATTTTTACCGACTTCACTTAGTTCGCTCAAGAAGAAAGGTAGAAGATTGTTTTAATGTCTGCAAGTATCAGGAACAGCAGGGAATGGCAGGAAATCCAAAGTTAAATTACGAAGCAAATGAAAACAAAAAACAAGAATTGATTAAAGAAAGATTAAAAGTTAATGGAAGAACAGGTCTAGTTCGTCAATCAAACCAACGTTTTTGGCAGCATGCCATGAGGGGGGTGATCAATCAAAAATATGATCAATGAATAAGTTACTTCTCTCTCATTTTGTTGGACAGTAATCACTGAAAAGTCTGAATTTTCAAAACAACAAGCGTGAATGCAAGAGTAAGAAATTACTATAGCACACACTTATATTGAAAATTGAATCCCGTACTGAAAACCTATTTAGGAGAGGGTTTTCAAAGAGCAAGAAAAAGTTTTTCTAGACATAATAAGGAATAAATACTTGAATTTTAAACTATCTAGCACCTCTGATGCGGCCTGTACGCGCAACACATACATGAATATATAGCCAGCTAGATAGACTAACTTGATAACTGAAGAAACTCATTTCAACATTTTGGGTTGATAGTGTCTGATGGATGGTTGAAAGAAAAAAAGTTAGAAGTTAAAATAAATGGATTCAAGAAGGAATCAATAAGCACCCAGAGAACGCATACCTCTGCCAACACTATTGTCACTGAAAACTGAATTAAAAGCAGTCCATGTGTATTTATGACACAAAGAAAGTAACTGTAAAAATCTGGATCTGCAAAAGTAATCAATTTTTTTTATCATAGACCATACTTCCACAAAAATCACTAGAACTTTTTTGTGTGGACAGACAGACAGAGGAGAATTCCAACTTCATTGACAGAAGTGGAAAATGGAAAGAACGAAGAGGGAAGAGGAAGAAGAGTGCAAGAAAGAGACAGGGGAGGAGGAGCATAAGAAAAATAGGGAGGAGGAAGGGTGCAAGAAAGAGAGAGAAAGAGAAATGAAAATGAGAGGAAAGAAAGCCACAGCGAACAACTGGAGTAGGAGGGGTAAATGTCAAATAAGAAAGAAATGACGAAAAGAAAAAAAAGCTATAAAATTTAGCTTAGAATGGTACACGGTCTCAAAAGCTGGTCACCAGGTGAGAATCGAACTCACTACAGTAGTAATGATCCGCAAGAATTGTTTGTTAACCATTGCTCCGCGGCAATTTTAATAATTTTTTAAATCCTAGAAGCCGAGGCCAAATAATGAGCTCTTCTTTTGTCTGTCTAAAAAATTGAAGACGATTTCGGAATCTCCAAATTAGCAGCAAATACCAATCCACCTGAAGCACTAGGTCTATGCTGGATTGTGGAGGGAGAAAAGGTGGAAACTTCCCCGGGTGGACATACCTAGATCCACTCTTATTGAAAGGTAAAAATAAAGACCAATTAAAAGTACATAAATATTGACAATGATGGGTGCAGTGGGGGCTAATAAAATGAAATACCCGCTTCGAAGGTGAGGAAGGGGCGGAAAGACAATGATATACCCATTTCGAAGATGAGGGTTGGGCAGACTGACTTTTGGGATAAAAGAGGGCGAGCTGACAGTAAAAGACCAGATCTTGGTGTAAAAATGGGATTGACAAACAATGAAAATTTTTGTTTCAGGTGTGCAAATAAATAATGCAATACACAATTTGGAGGTGAATCAGGGTCAGTCAGGCGATGGAATACCTGATTTCCTTTTTGAATTGGTCAAGTTCTATATTCCATTACCAGTTACACAGTATTATGTTATATTCCACTCAGTCGTAGTTTTTCCTCTACCCAAAACAATAACAAGAACAATCCTCATCTAATTTAGGGGAGTAAACTCATCACTGTTGGTCTATCCCGCCACCTTAATCTAAACCGAAGAATGAATTAACATTTTGAACGCTATTTCAAACGACGACCTAGTGATTGGTAAGCGGCTCTCTTACTAACGGAGCCAAATTGACACGTTCTATATATTCATTAAGAATTTATTTTGTCTATATGCAACACGAAGGTTTTAGTAATCATCTTCACTTGGGAAGTAGGAATGGAGTTTGACCCTGCAGCAGTCTGACTTGTCTATATTCTAAGTAATAGTAGTGAGCCTGTATCATTTTAATACTGGGAACGCTGGGAGATCTCTCAGGGGGAAACGGTGAAACTGAAGACAATTTGGAAAAATAGAAAAGTCTGGCAGAGCTTCTTCTCTAGAGAAGTGGCAGGAACAAATAAATATAAAACGGCCACTAGCAAGTATTCAAAGAGCGCATATCTCAACTAACGCCACTGTGAGAAAAAGACAGAATATGAAGTTACGATGCATGGGAGTCAATTGTAAAGGAATAGCTTGATCCATCCCGAAATTTGAGAAATCATTCCTTTGGCAACAATATTGGAAGGGATAGGGGAAATAGGAAGATACAGATCATGGGAGAGAGAAAATCAGGGACATGAGAAAATAGATGAATTGTTTTAGTAGTTTTAACACCCAAATGGCGTTGCATACACCGCTTCTCGTACGATTTCCAAAGTTGAGTAACGTCGAGTCTGCTCAGTACCTAGATAGGTAGCCGTCTGTGAATATTAGGCGCCGTAATCAGTTGGGGAGGCATCAGTCGCAGCCACACTGATCTCAAAACGTATTGAAAACTCCTTCCCTTTAGAAGCCATCAGCATAGTTGAGAGGGGATACTTGGGTAAAACATTTCCTCCATACAAAGCACTCAGGCATAGCAGCCAAAAGCTGTTCACCCAGGGTCAACTTTGGCCTACAGTGGCCTCACACATCGACGATCGAGCTGAGAATGATTTTATTCTTTCGACCAAATAGGCAGTCGTCCTATCAGGTGTACCTGCATCTAAAAATTGCACCTGAAAATCCATTGGTCGGGCTGGAGGGAAAATCCGTTCATAGGGCCCGCCTTCCATGGTCCTACTACTGTGGCTATCTCTCCCCCAAATCTTCGCCTACGAAGCTTATATATATATATATATATATATATATATATATATATATATATATATATATATATATATATATTATTTCCCAAATTTCTATGAATTTCAATGAAAATTTCTGGAAGGTTGGGCCATGGAATGATAGAGGGTTCATTGAATTTTGGGGCGGATCAAGGAATTTCTTTTCAATTGAGAGATATTTTTTCATTTTTAGATACATTTATATGTTCGCTCACGCTTGTCCAAGAAAATATCTCCAAAAGTCCTCAATGAATTTCCATGACATTTTGTGGAATTGTGAGCAGTGGACTATGGAAGAATTGATTGGATTCTAGAGAGTGTGGGGAATGAGACAATTTACAATTACCTCCCCTGAGTCATGGCTATATACCTACTCAATAATTCCAAAAGATAGGGTGGATCCAGTATTTTTTTTTCGATTGAGTGACATTTTTTTCAAATACTAGAATTTAATCACGGTTACATCCCCTGCATCGTAGATGAACGAACACAAACTGATTTTCATTCAGTGTTTAGTTTGTGCATTGCTTTGGCGGAGGTGTGTACTCTCCAAGTGCTCTCTTGTTGTTGTTGGTGATGGTGATGATAGCTGTACAATCATCATCAACATCATTATCATGAACATTTTCAAAAGTAGTCGTAATGTTTGTGCGTCGTCCGCTCCTGTGTTTGATCCGAATTAAAGCGTAATAATTCGAACTGTTTGGTTTGAGGCCTGCATTCAAAGTCAATGTTTACCTCTGGCAACGAAGTGAGAAGATGGATATGTATCCACTCATGTCTCTCTTTATGTTCCTCAACACAATATCCCTGAAAGTTCTCAATGAATTCTAATGGTATTTTGTTGGAGGATGGACCATGGGCAACGGAAGTATCGATTAAATTTTGGGATGGATCTAGCAATTTTTTTTCATTCATAGGTACTTTTATTATTCCGCAACAGAGGGCAGATTGAAAGATGAATAGTTGGTGAAAACGCTAAATTTGCACCAAAAAATGTCCTCCTTTATGGTACGATTAAGTCCATTTTTCATACTCGTTACAATGACGTTGGTAGAGGTATGCTCTCTCTTAGTGCTCTCTGGTAGCTAATAAAACTTGACCGTCACCAATTCATTTCAGGGCAAAATGCAACTATTCTGAAGTCGTTTGCTGCACAGAACACGTAGATTGTAAACAAGGAAAAGAAAATTTTCAAGAACGAAAAGTTGTTGAAAAATTGTTATGGCCAAATTGCGTTGAACACCAGTTTTCGTACGATGACCCAATTTGAGCAATGTTAAGCCTGGTCACCCATTTAGGTAGACCAGGCGCCGTAAGAAGCTTAGAACATGTGGAGACCCTCTCGTGGCGATCCCATTAATCCTCCTGATGTCTACACTACATACTATAATACCAGCCAGAGCTTTTCCTCCTATCCTCTCCCTGAACACACTGACTGGCCGAGCTGAGAATGACGAGAAATGAATAAATAAGAAAATTGAAAGATAAAAAGGCAAGTTTCAATAAAGGACATTGAGATCTGTGACATACTATCTATCATCGGGGCCCCTAGGTTGAGCTTTAGTAAGACTCTCCCTGACATTGTCCCTCTTGTCCACCCTTCGTTGAATAGAATAAAGTGATGCTGTTGGATTAAAAAAATAAAACGTTGTGTAATCTACATGTATAATATATACGCAAAAGTACTGAAATGTCAACCAAAATACTAACGTGTACACTCGAGCTATTTTCTGTTCTCTGGCCCCATTCTTAGTTCTACTCCACCTAATGGTTAATCATCTATTGAACTCTTACACAAGAATAACGACTTAGATAAAGAAAAATGATGGTACATTGAAAGGCAAAGTTAGAGGAGGTAAGTTTCAGTGAATGATGCTGGCATCCAACGGAAATTCGTTTCACAAATTTCCTGTTGTGCTGAAATAAAGTGCATCTTACTTTCTCATACGGACAATTTTCTACAATTTTCTAGACAGGTTCCTGATAGTCACCTATGGAGCTGGACCATAACCAAGAAATTGGCTCTCAAACCAAAAACAATGCATAGGAAAATAATCATGCTAAATATCATGGAAAGATCACAAAACAGCACAATATATTGAAGAGGTGTCAGCTACATCCTAGAGGCCATTGCAGCATTTCTGACTACATCCGGGCATCACACCTCATAAACTGGATGCTTTGAGATTATATGCAAAATTGCAACCGGAAAAAATACGATGATTTGGTGGTTCAGAAGATATTGGTACATAAATGCTGGAGTTGAGATGGCTGGCTGGTCTTGAGGAAGGTTAATGTTCAAAAACTGACTTTAAAAGGATGATGATGATGATTCATTTGCAATGATCTTCTGAAAAAAATCCCATCACGTATACATGGAAATTTTTGAGCTGGAGATTTTCATTTTTGTAGTATTTGTATTTTATAAAACATCTTATGGGGGAAGAGAACAAATTGCTTGAAAGCATTCTTAAAGAAGTCTATTTAGATAATCAATAACTGAGGTAACACGAGATGAATTAAAGATTATCGATTTTTCTTAGGAAAAAAATTCACGAACAAACATCTCCCGCGTGACAATAAAATGTTTTCGCATGCCACCTTAGGCAAGCATGCCATAGGTTTGCCACCCCTGATGAATGATAAACAAGACAAATGTTCAGATCAGTGCATAAAGCAATGCACACAGTCTGTACAGGGCGGGGGAGCATTTCACATGGGGATGAATACGAGGCAGATGAAATCAAGTACAAAGATATTGATATGAAACATAGACATGCATGCGTACACACAATTCTGAGACTGTAAACGAAGACGACCAACTCTGTGGATGATGAAGCTTGAAAGGTAAAACAATATGTTTGTATGTGTGTATAACAGTGCATACATCTGTTTGCAGTAGTATGCATCTGTGCATTCATGTAAATTTGCGTATATGTGCATAGATGTATACGCAAATATACATATTTACATACATATATAGAATGAAAGCAACTTTGAAAACATGATTTTTGTTGATTGATATTTGATTATCGAGGTGATTTTTAGATATTGATTAGACACACACACACACACACACACACGCATGGGGGTTTTCTACATCTGTTGCAGACCACAAGGTCTACTTGCATACATACATGTACACATACACACACATATATGCGTGTAGGAGTATGTATATATCTATGCAACTCTAAAAGTTTGCAAATGTTAATGCTCTGGAGTTAAGATCGGTATTCAAGCCTAAATGAAAGCCAGGATTTGACTTTGAATGCAGATTTTCATGTCATGAAGGCTCTTTTCACTTGAAAGATTTGCACAGTTTAATCTTCTGATCCTGATTTGTCCTTTTGTTGTACTAAATATAATAACATTTGTGTACTTGTAAAATCTGAAAGTCTGATCATATCTATCTCAATCTATCTGTTCAAAACTCTCTCTTTCTCTCCCCCCCTCTCTCTCTCTCTCTCTCTCTCTCTATATATATATATATATATATATATATATATTAAACAGTTCTCATCTATCTATCTAGTGGGTGCTGTGCTGAGGCGTTCTCGAATTCCGGATTTATATCGCGTGCTCCGTCTGCCCGGACACATCACTCTCATACCAAACCTTACAGCATGCAGATATTCGTTACGTGTTATTATACGAACTGCATATATTGATCGGGTGATAAGAAGCTTTACTTGGAGAAAAGATGCCGCCTAAATGCGCCATTTCTTTGACAAACATGGAAAACCGAATGTAGTTCAGAAACTTCTCAGAATGAAAATTAGTATCTACTTGTGCCAACGAATATCTTAAATTAATAAATCTTTTTGCACGAAGTTAATTTTACGAGACATGTGATTTGAGTTGATTTGATTTATTTCAAGTCGATATTCATTTCAAACAGATTCTTTGGATTTTCCAATGCAAGACTGACTGCAATGTTGGTTGGGGCTTTTTTTTTGTTTTCTCCAAATGTTAGAATGAGCAATCATAACGTGTATGTCGTTGTCATTTCTTTCCATGTTTCATTTTGTGATTTTTGGCGAGGAATTAAAAACTCATACGCAGATGAAGGTTTCGTTTAAGTGATTGAAATTTCGTCTCAGTAAAAAGAATTTTGATGGTGGATTTTGCTCCTGCACAAGTGATTTGAAAGGTATGGTGGATTCAGGTTTCGGTAGTTTTAGAAATAAATTCATCACAAACATTTGTAGACTTGGTATTTGGACCTGGCGGTTGGAGCAGAGTAGAAAATAATTCCATTGTGGCTACTTTTTATACAAATAGAATATACACAGCAAAAGGGTTGTCTCTTTTCCTTTGCCAACGAGCTTAGAAGAAGTATATGTACTCCCGTATGTTTGTCTGTCAGTCCACAAAATACCTCCAAAAGTTCTTAATGAATTCCAATGACATTTTGTGGAAGTGTGGGCCATGGGCTGAGAAAGAATTAATTAAATTTGGGGGCAGATTCAGGGACTTTATTTTGATTAAAAGACATTTTCTGGAAATTTTACTTACATTTATAAGTATTCACTTAAGCTTGTATGTCTGCATAATATTTTCAAAAGTTTTCAATGAATTTTAATGAAATTTTCTGGTGATTGAAACATGGGCCAAGGAAGAATCAATTCAAATTAAGAGCGCCCTCTGAGTGTTTTTTTTTTTGTTGTCAAATTTGAACTACCTTCGCCTTTCCACCTGACAATAACGTATAGTCGTTGCAAATGGCTAAACCCAGTTCGATTTTTTTGTCTAGAGTCCCGCTTGTTTCGATCAAATCAATAGGAGAATTAACCTAGTGGATAAGAACAGGTAATCTAAGCTGAAATAGTCATTGTTGCTGCTTCTTGGGAAGGAGCTTTCTACTGTCTTCCAACTATTTTGAGGCGGTTTGTCTGGAGATCTTCTAACTATTCTCTATGACATGAAAGACACTTCGTCAGGCTGCGATCTTTTTTTTATAAGAATTGAGAAATCAATAATCAATACTGCATGCACACACATAAACACAGTTACATATTCAAACACACACACGCACACACACATATATATATCAAAAACGACAGACAATGAATGATTTAAAAAAAAAATTCTGGTTGACCTTTCTTCTTTCTGTTTAAGTGAACGTTAGTCTGAATCTAGACACACATTCACTTGTACACGAACAACAAAAAAACAAAACAAAACAAAACAACTGAAAATGAAAAAAATCCTTGTCTATCGTTTTTAATCATATATATCAACCATTTCTTTACTCGCAGGTTGTAGGCATAAGCATTTATACACACTCATACACACGCACGCATACACACACACACACACACACACACACACATATATATATATATATATATATATATATATATATATATATCCACTACTGGACGAAAGCCTTTTCCATCTCCTTCCATGATGACCATGATTGCGCTAATCTATACCATGTCTTACCAGCAAACCTTTCTATTTCGTCCCCTCATCAACCAATCAGCTGACCTTTCATTGTTGGAATTATTTCAGGGGCCAAATTGAACCCGAAATGGCGAAGAATCTCAACTCTCTACATAACTTACACACATGCACGTACGCAGATACAAAAGCCAACGAGAAGGCATATAGAATGCGCATGCGCATACAAGCCTGTGCTTTTACGTCCAAACAAATACTAAGCAACAAATTAAGTAGCCATGTGAAAATTCGATCTGAAATAAACAAAATAATTCTGATTGATATACGGATAAGATGGGGTCGAATCCACCCTGGATTGAAACAGCCAGCTCGAATATCCGAATGAATCCTGATAAATGGAAAGGCCACATGTACCTCCAATTGCAGTCAATGGCTTCATAAACTAGCAGGGTACCCATCAAATGGGATTATTTACATATTGAATTAATAAAAAGGCATTTATTGCATGAAACAAAACAAAAAAAAACAAAAAACGAAACAGAACAAGAATAGAAAAATCAGTTATCGACAACACATCATATTTTCTGTATCAAAAAATTTTGAAATGATATGACTGCAGAATAGGGTAAAAAACTAAAATGGGACATCAGCAGTACTTGAGATATCACCAGCAGCAGCAGTTGCCAATCTAGCTTTATTAACAGCAGTCAATTATGTGTCTGTGTGTTCCCAGTACAACTTCCACTTTTTTCTATTTGCTTCAGTGTGACCAAAAATCATAAAAATCCCAAATAAACTTGCGAGGCCTTTTATAAAATAATCATTGAGTTATATTCCCACACACGTATTATTTCAAACACACACAAACATATGCACACCTACACATATATGTATAGTTTCAGTAAAAGCAAAATAGAGAGGTAGAACGAAGACTATGTCTTAGGTGGTGATGTCAATAAGATGGTAAGAGATGGGCATGGTTAAACGAGATGGGTATGGTTAAAAGAGAGATGGAAGAAAGAAAGCTGGGGGTGGGACAAAGACAAATATGTGGGTCATCGAGAAATATAATGGAAGAGAGATACAAGTTTTACACTACAACAATATGTTAATGCGATGGTTCGGTCAGAAGGCTGTGGGGTACATGTGCACTGCGATGTGCACGTGATTGATTGGTTGGTTTTCCGGTTAATACTCTTATCTCATCATCAAACTTATTTTCTTGATTGACTCCTTAAACGTTTTAATTCTTGAATTAGCCTCAAGCAAAAATAATGAACGTGGTTCAAGCTCAACGAGAAACGTTCTGAGCTCTCGAATAGAATTTTGTCTGGATTTGAAACAGGGTTGCCATTTTAAATTTAGAAAAAAATCTTTCAAATAGGAGTTCGGTGTTGTCGATATTTTTGTTTCCAGGCTTTTGAATTCGGGAGTGATTCCCATATCCAAGAAATAAATCAACATCCAAAATGGCAATACTTATCTGAAGACAATTGGTTTTCCTCCTTCAAGACCAGTCCAAAATCTGGTCCCCACCGTAGAGTGACGGTCAACAAGCTTGTCTTGCAGAGTTCGATCCTCACTGAGTACTCTTGTACTGTGGTTCTGTGCCAACCAATTAAAAGAGAACGGTGCCAACCATGGGATTATACTTAATGAGCTCGTCTGGTGGATCAGTGAGTGCCTGACATATCAGTTTAGTGAATAACCATTGAACTGACAACTGATATGTATATCTCCAACATGGTGTCTCTTATGGGCGTGCGAGGTAGCGTAGCGGTAATAGTTGCATAAAACGGTATCGGCAAACCGAATTCGTGATTCAGCTGAGGCTGCTCACACAAATGTCCTTGAGGAAGGCATGAATCCACTTCTTGCTCAAACTAGTAAGTAGCAAAGTGGTTGGTGTACTTTACTCATATAAGTCAGTCAGTGTTACATGAAAAAAAACAAAACAAAAAAACAACACTCAGGTGTGGGGCTCGCTCCTCCACCCCGTAAAATTTAATTGCTACTTGCACTCTGGTTCACAAGGTGTTAACAGGCATAAACAGTGTCATTTATGAATATTCATGTAACATAACATTGAATACTTAGCATTTGCATAAACAATTCAAATGATCGATCTTTCTTGCTGTGATTCGTCTAGATTCTTGACTAAATTTCACTACGAGAAAGCGTCTTAAATTTATTCACTAAAGCTCATCATATACATTATTCTGTTTATTTGTACGCAAGACTGTGATGCTTTCTGAGTTTTATCCAGTTCTTCTCTTGAGTCTTCTCACACCAATAAAACTGTTTGATCTATTGGACAACCGTAGCCATCAAATATGGCAATGTGTTCTATTTTTGGTGTATGTAGTTGTTTACGTGCTGGTGTGTTTGTTTATTTTTTTGTTCCAGCGCTCCTGGCCATAACGTTTTATTTAAAGACTTAGAAATTGGCACCTGTACCACTCTAGACCCCTTTCCAAGAATGTTTTTTCTAGTTTTTGGGAAAAGGCTATTTTGACCTTTTAGGGGCCACATTTTGACGAGTTTATTTGCTTGCGTGTTTCTATGCTCCTGGCCATACTGCTTTGACTTGAAAATTGGCATCGGTACTCTACTAGAGTTCTTCCAAAAAATTTTTTTTTTCATGTTAGGAAAAAAAACTTCTTTGAACTTTTTGGGGCCTCATTCTGACGGGGTTATTAATAGCATGTAGGTTCTCCAGTATTTGATTATTTTCTTTCACTATATCAAAGATGCTTCCCAGTGGAAAATACCATTAGTGTCATAAATTTATCATTATTTATTCTGACCATACTTATTCTTCGATGAAATATTTTCACATAACTTCAAATTTTGACGCTGCAGTTGTTCAATATTGATTGAGATAGCAAGTTTGTTTTAAGGCTATTCTATTACTAATTCCGCTTTTGTTACTTGGGTAAAGACGGCAAGGAGTCAATAGCTATCCAATAAAACTAAAACATAGTATCTTACAGCAATGGAATTCTCTTGATATCTTCTATCCCTTTTCTTCTTTTTTTCCAACTTTTGCAATGTAATGAACATCAGTAAAATTGAATAAGGTGCTTATGCTTGAACTGGACCAAAAAATCAAACACATACTGTTACATATGTATTACTCTTTCCTTACAGGTCTAAAGCCTAAAAATAAAGTTATGGTAATAGTAAACCATACAAATATAAATAGAAATCGAAAGTAGCCAATGATAATAATAACAACAAATTGCAGAAATATATATACGTGGCTGTAACGATGATATCTTAGTTGTCAGTATCCATGAGACTTCCTCGGATTCAGGTAGTCCATACTATTGTTTCACTTCGGACATCAACGCAGATCCTCAGAGATCCTTTACAAAATAGTGGCCGACAGTAAGATGGCGTGCCGAGCAAGATAAATTCAGAAAGTACTGGCTCCGCGATGTCCATGATTGAGAGGTCAAATCTTGATGTTAACAAGGTTGATCTATTATAAATGGGGCGTTGAGTCACTAGGGAATAGTTGATGTTGATTTGTGCGGGTTCTCCAAGTCCAATCGCGGTAAGTCATTACCTTGGCTCAGGATTTCCCTGTCCCACCCAAGATGTATAAGGTCCAGTTCTGTGGGACTGTCCTCTCCCCTCCAGGCTGCACCTCCTCATTGCACTTGAAGAGGTAGGGCCGGGTTCATTGCCCGATGCCTGAGGCTTTCCAAAAAAAGGAAGTGCCGAGGAATTGGACAATTTCTGGACCTGACCACACATGATCCCTATTTCAAACGACTTTAATCCACATAATCAATCTTCCGGCTACATACACATTTCCTTGTGCCGTAAAAAGTTTTGTTGATGATCATCAGTCTGCTCTATTTAAAGAAAAAAACAAGACGTAAGATGAGAAAAAAACTCAAAAATCTTCGTTCGCGAAGCTAAGCCATAAAAATGAAAATTGATTCAAATCGCCGGAGCTGATAGATATGGCTTTGAAGCGATGAAAAAAAAATGCAGCCGTTAACCAAATATGAGCTCAATGCTGGCATTAGATTATGAGTTTATGATGTATATTTGTGCACGGTGCGAGGGACACCGGAGCTCTGAGGATGAAATATCCCTGAGGAACCCTGAAAAATGTTAAAAAATCAAAAGGGGTGCAGTCTGACCAAGCTCCCCAACTGGTATGAGTGAATGTGTTTGTGTGAGTATTATGACTGCATGTGTATGTGTCGTTCACTTGCCAATAATGGTTAGAGAACCCAGTGGTCCAAATATTTTATCCGTAGCTGGGATGGAGGGGAGATGGATTCATGTCTTGCCAAAGGGCATTAATGCAAGTTAAACGTAAGTTGCCTCAGCCTTAGTTTGAACTCACTGATTCCATTATCCGTGTCATTGCTCGCACAGTCACTGATCAAGACCTGGTATCTAACGCGTCAACCAAATCTGAACTGATTTTTGACACTTGTGAGTAATGCACCAACATAAGAATATCAATGTACAGGGATAGATTCGCATTCTGTGATCCTATTAATATTTACTTTTCGTAGATTGTTCTTAAGTACTGCTCATCGTGTCCCAACGGAGTGTGTTCTCCTCCGGTTTGATAGGTCGTGAGTTCAATCTATGACTGAGTCATACCAAAGTCGGTACTGAATGCTTTTTTGCTATGCTACCATCATAAAGAGCAGGATTGAAGGAGGCACAACGAGGATAGGCTCCATTAGGCTATTTCTCTCAAGATACAACTGTGAAGATTGATGCTCCCACAACACAGTAAAGGAGGGCAGAAAACATTGTGCAGAGTTACGGGACTAAGGACTGCCGACCAAGTATTTCTATGCAAATTTATGGATGTGCAGAAATGAAGAAATATGGCGTGGCGCAAATTCTTTGTTAACGCACCAATTTTCCGTTTTTACTTCAACATTGTCCATTCTTTATGCTGAACGAATGATATAGGTATTTACTGAGCTTAATCTTGCACAAGGCCGAATGTGCAGGACACCCAGTGAGATTCGAACTCAATACAGTAACAATAATCTACGAGACTAGTTCGCTAACTATTGCTCCATGGTGATGCACCCTGAAATAATTATTCCTCTTTTGCGACACGCACACACACAAGCACACACACACACACATACACACACATAGATATGTATGCATGTATATATTATATATATATGTATATATATATATATATGTATATATATATACATATATAAATATATATTTATATATATATATATATATATATACATATATATACATATATATATATATATATATATATATATATATATATATATATATATATATATACGTGAACATATGGAATACGCACTGGCAGGAGTGAGTATAAAATTATCATATTATATGTATATATACATTGCTCTTCAGTATTTATCTGATTCTCCACACACACACACACACACACAATCTTCTCTCTCTCCATTTGTCTAAATCAGATAGTATTTATCAATCAATGTATCTTGACCAGTTTATAAAAAACATTTCAATCAATAAGTCCACATCAATCTATCTAAACCAATGTTTTTATATAACATTACCGGATAATATCTACGTCTGTCTACGTTTGTTCGTATCCGTCTATCTATCTATCTATCTATCTATCTATCTATCAGTCTGTTCGTATCTATCTATCTCGGTCTATTCATATCTATCTAACCATCGAAGCATATTCATATGTATCAATTTCGCATGCTTCTAAATAACTGATAATAATAATGACTCCAGGGTTAAT
>OY735234.1:167500-252500 GCA_963457665.1 Thysanoteuthis rhombus | reverse complement strand
CACCAGATTTCGTCAGAAGTTATGGTTTTTTAAAGAAATTTCAATTCTTTTAAAGTATTTATTACTTCTTGTTTTTTGTGTTCCTGGAAATAAGCAGAAAGAACGAGAGACGAGATGCACGCGTATGTGTGTATGTATGTGAAGTGAAGCAAGGTAGCTGGCTGTCTCTCTCTTTTACTGGGGTAACTCCACTGCGTCGGACGCGCGAGCCTGCGTGTTATGTAGATGTATGTGCGTGTGTGAGTGTGGGTAAGGTCCCGATCGAGTCGGATACGTGCTTCCAGTCGCAGCCTCTTCTCCGTTCCTCTGTTTTAGTGATGCTCAGTCCACTTATTACTACTACTTCTATTACTACTATGCTGCTGCTGCTACTACTACTACTACTACTAACGCTACTACTACTACTAGAACTCCCCTCTGTTGTTCTTTATCTCCTCCTCTTTCTCTCTTCTTTTCCTACTCCTCTTCCCTTTGACCCACAATGTTTCTCTATAAACATATGTAGGGCCGTATGTATGCATTTAGAGATGCAAGAGGCTCTGTTTATGCGTCGATTTTTTTGGCTTTGTGCATTGCCACGCGCATGCGCGCGTGTGCCTGTGTGTTTTTATTATATCAATGAAATGGCAGTTCTCTCTCTTTCTTTATTTCTCTTTTCCCTTTTCTTTCTTTCGTTTTTCCTCTCTATGTGTCTGACTTGTTTCTTTCCTTTTCTCGTCCCTGTATGCTTTCTCCCTTTCTTTCTTACTTTCTGGAGATGTTCTGTCAATCAATGATTTTAGTTTCCTCGACATTGACAAGCTTTGCATATTTTTCGATTTTATTTTAAAAAAAATGGCCTACGTCAAGTTTTTAATCATTAAGGTTGATGTTACACATATGAGTCTCTGAGCACGTGCTTGCACAAATAAATGCATATGCACGTGTCATACATGTTTGCATAATTGTCAAACAAGTTCTCTCTCTCTCTCTTTCTCTCTCTCTCTAACTTCTGTCTCAGAAAATTAGAAAAAAACAAAAAAACAACTGTCGATCCATTGGTGACAGTCTGTATTTCTCTCGCAGACTCACAACCATTGCGAACCTGGATACAGTCATTCATTCTTCTAAGCCAAGTTAAACAATCGCCTGCGATTCGGTATCTTCTGAATATTCGTCATAACATCTATAAAATCTACCTTATAATAAACAACGTATTCGTCCGCCTGTCACACTTGAAAAAAAATCTGTCAAGTTAGATAACTCTGGGATGCTAAGGGAGAGTAGTATCCCTTATTTATTTATTTGAAAATGCGTAAAATTCCAGGTTCAATCTGGTCGCATCAGATTGCCCTAATTTTCTTAAGAGGTCTTTATTTGAGAATATATTAACCGAATGAGTGGAATACGTAGACATCATAACGAGGAAAAGGGAGAGGGGAAACTAACAAAAACTGTCCTCTACAAAGAAATAATTGGCTAATATGCATGTAAGTAAATAGCGTAACACACACACACACACACACACACACACACACACACACACACACGTACTTATGTACATACACATTGAATAAAGACAGTGATCATTTTGAGTAACATGATGTCATAAAATCGTTGTTGGGTTTCGGTTAAACTCTTCTTAAATTACTCCTATAAACGCTATATCAGTTTTTGCGATTTTTCGCCAAATATCACATGAATTCTAATTTGTACACTTACGATAAACGTCAGCGAAGCGTCGGGTCATAGATAAGTATAATATAAATCTAAAAGCTTTTTTGCTTTTATCATTTATTTTTTTTCTTTATTAAGCTTTCTAAAACCTACACTAAGTCTATGAGTACCATTTACTCACCATATGCACGACAGGACTGAGCCATTCCCTCCCCTTATCTTTCGTGAACGATAACATATTCTCAAAGAGGTGCAAGGTGCGTGTAGCGGCACGAATAACGGACTCGGCGAGCCGAGTTCAAACTCTAGTCGGGACAGCTTGAGTTCATTATGCACTAATATCTTTGGAAAGAGAGCAAATACATCCCCCCCTAACAACGGGTAAAATAGCGTGAAGTGACTGACGCCACTTCGGATGCTTGTCGCCCCCAAGTTAATTTCACACATCGCAAAAAGACCCAGTAAGTTGTAATGGGATATGTACATTGATTGGAGCAGTCGCCAGCGTAAGAGCACTACTTACTCAACTTGAGATCTCCTCTTTGAGAGCAGCCCTTCTACATAATTCGTACAATGAAGGTTTATATAGCCTTGAATAATTATACGGATAATGTATATCCATAATTCTGTTTTGGTACGCTTACACTTCCAACCCGTTTATACCACCTGCCGCTTGCAACAAATGACTAGCCTATTTGTGCATCACGTCACACATTAAGAGGCACACATTCTTATCGGTCAGCCCTGGAGAGTCATGAGTCCTTCGGCTTCTTTCGTTGACAAGGCACTGCCAAATATTTCATTATCTTCCCCACAAACATTCATTAGTTGGAACAGGTGTGGCCAAACTGTGGCTCACAAACTTCATGTGGCTCACTGACATTTGACGTGCAGTTGGGGGGTGTATATTTGCTGAACACTTTTTGATTCAGGCTTTATAATTATTGACCGGGTATGAATCGCAACGCACTGTGAAACGTACGTTCAGTGATCGTGGTTTGGTAGAATATTTAAAATATATTAAAATTTATGTTAAATTTCAGTATAGAATCAAACTTAGTTAAAACAATTAGAGAAGATTCTGAAAACATATGCTTTGTATACGTAATATGTGGTTACAAACACAAAAACGAATTAACACTTCAAAAAATTACATACCTGAATAAATATCATAATGTTCATGTATTTGTTGATATCTATATGAAATTGTGTAACAAAATTTGTGTGTAGCGATGAAAACGTGTGTGAATTTAGTTCATGTCTTGTGCATTGGCTCACGAGCACTTTTTTGTTAAGGCAGGTCAGAAGGCTTTACATACCCAAACTTTTTTCACAGTTTTATCCGAATTACTCTGATCTGCCTGAAAACTTACCCTGTTTTGCCCTTCTACCCTGGCTCGCACACCTATGGTCTTAAGGCTCTCAAACACCTGAAGTTTATAGTATATGGCTGTTACATTGAGCAAATTTTGCCACCCACATACGTGATAGTAATTATATCGTGACAATCATATGGAATGTGCATGATTGTCTGTAAAAGGGGGTGCAAATGCATCCCCTGGAAAAGCACTGCAACTCATTTCATTTACTTATTTATTCTACTCATTCACAATCACAATTTTTTTTTAAACATTAGTAATCAAGGAGACTTTTCTGATGGTTGAAAATTTCAGAATGTGTAAATCATTTTTATTTTAAAACTAAATAAAGAACAAAATCACTGTCACATGTAGACAATTGATAGTTTTCACAAATTGAGAGCAGTTAATCATCTAACAGGAACTTGATTCTTCTTGGAACTTCACCATCCTCGGGAAAACTCGGAATAGTGCAATTGGAAATACAAAATAAGCTGTCACTGAATATATCCTTTCCTGACCCTCGCCCTTGGAAATATATATCCTTCTGCACCCATTGGGAATGTCCGTTGTTGAAATTACGATTCCTATCCACTTGAATAATTTCTTTTCACTTTCCTTAGGCTCAAATGACAGTTTTTGTTCTCCAGCAATTAAATAGACAATCAAATTTCCATTTACCACAACGAAAATATCTTCACGGAGTTTCAAATCTTGAATCACCATGAGTTTTCATTTTTTTAACAACGTGGGTGTGAACACACACATCTTTTCGTTACTTCCAGCGGTGTGTTTTCTGATTGATACAGAACGAGAATTCATCTATCATGCAGTTTGAATCTTCAAAATATTATAGATCATCTCAACCCTCTCTCGTTAGTGTATAACAGTGATTACCCAAGTGGGCGCTACCGCCCCTTTGGGGGAGCTGGAAGACTCAAGAGAGGCACTGGGAGGCGAGGGTGGTGTAGGAGGCGTTGGAATATAAAAAAATTAGTCTCATTACAACGGGCATATCCTTCACATTATGATTTTATAATACAAATTATTGAATTATTGATTAAAAAAAAGATTTTTTAATGTATCATTTTTGACGGACTTCACAAAGGGTGGGGCTGATGAAATATAAGCTGTAAAAGGGGCGGTAATCCAAAAATGTTTGGGAAACACTGGTGGACAAGATGCTTGTATCGTTAACTGATTCATATTTGATATTACTTGGTCTTGACAAATTTATCAGGACCTTCAAACACAAAGCTAAGGTCAGTTAGACAAATGCATATCTTTTCATTTTAATAAAGCACAATTTAATTCAAATGATCTTGCAGATATATTTTGTATGAATAAGTTACTTCTCTCGCCTTTAGTTGGGCAGTGATTGCTAATAAGTCAGTATTTTCAAAGGAAAGCAGGTACAAATCGGTACTGATTTAGCATAAACCAACATAGGAAACTGAACCCACCGCTAAAAACCTACTTAGGGATGGGCATAACCCAACACCTTTTTTGTTGATGCATACATAGTCAGTGAGCCAGTCAGTGAGCCAATCAGTCAGTGAGCCAGCCAGTCAGTCAGCCAGCCAGTCAGTCAGCCAGCCAGTCAGTCAGTCAGCCAGTCAGTCAACAGGACCAACTTGAACTCCGAGAGAAAACTATGCTGATAGTTTTGATGACAGTTTTCGTTGTCTGTTTCTAAACACAATAAATAGCCATGTATATATTTTGCCTCTTAAAAATAATCCTCGCATAAGAAATAATAATGAACTAGAGGGCACATACCTTTGCCAAAGCCAGCCACTATAAATCTAATGAAAATCAATTCCTATATAGCAGCGATGCTGGGAAGGTAACTTCACCCACCCTAAAATCTAATTAATTCTTCCTTTGCCCATGGTCCACTCTTATACAAAACATTATTGAAATTCATTGAGAACTTGTAGAGATATTATGTGGACAAACAAGACTGAATACATAGATGTATGAAAGAAAATGAAAAAATATCTCAAAAATCGGAAAGAAATTCCTGGATCCAACCCCAAATTCATTCAATTCTTCCTTATTTCATGGCATAATCTTCTGGGAAATTAATGAAATTTGAAATTCATTGAGAACTATTTTGTGGACACATAGTGAAGATGCAGGAGAAGTAACTGTGAACCCTGCTTCCGCCAAAAAAATTTAATCACCCTTCTTTAGCCCATGGCCACTCCTTTCAGAAAATTTCTTTGATGTTCATTAAGAAGAGTTCGAGATATTGAATGGGTTGACAGACCGACATAGGGAGGAACAGACAGACAGACGGACATGTGTGAATACGTCTAACTTTTCCAATTTCGTTGAGTTAAGAAAATTATGGGTAGGCCAGAAAAGCATTTATTTCTGCTGCTTTTGTTCCTGATCAAGTGGTCACAACATACACATACTACATACCTGGACAGGTGGGGTACTGGTTAAATTTAACCTGTATGATTTACTTATGATTTACTTACCCGGACCCCTAGGTTGACCTTTAGTAAGGCTCCCATTAACCTTGCTTCTTTGCTCTACACTTCGTTGGATAAAATGGGGTGGTCACGTCAAATATCTTATATCTCTAAATGCATAATGCACTGCAGGTATCATGTACTTCATGTATTATGTACAACATGTATAAAGTTATGGGAATTTTCTAATTTATTTTTCATTTTAGGAAATAAAATAGCATGTGAAATATTCTAGAAATTAGTAATATTTTAGAAAAATATACGTGGATGTACTGAAATATTGTCCAAATGTACACTCAATCGAGCTATTTTTGTGCACAACAAAATCATTTCTTACCCCCAGACCCCATTCCCTTCCGGGTCCCCAGATTTAAGTCTACTCATCCTTATGCCTAATCCGTCACGATATAAAAACCGTGATTCCTCAATATGTCTTTGGGATTGCTCGTCTTTATTGGATAGAATTAGTCTACTAATACGCAATGTACATCTCTGTATTTTTGTCAGCAATATTTGTGCGGGGATATTACTATCCAATTCTAATTATGGTGTAATCTCCCTTATTATTATTATTATTATTATTATTATTATTATTATTATTATTATTATTATTATTATTATTATTATTATTTAGAATCTCACACCAGTTGCCCGGTGGTAACCGCTGGAGTTTGAATGACAGCAAGTCTCCTCAAGTCTCCAGCCCTCCTCTCCTAGTACTCATAGGTCGCAGTAATTCTACGATTTACAGTTTCACACCGGTTGCCCAGTGGTTATCGCTGAAGGCTGAGTGACAATAAGTCTCCTCAGGTCTTCAGCTAACGTCTCCTCTCTTTCGCATATCATGACAGAGCTACAATTCGTTGCAGTACTTATATCTCTAGCACCTTCCTCAGTATTCGTGCAGTTCCCAGTAGTGCTGTGGTCTGTACGGTCTCTATCCTCCCCCTAATCCCGATCTCCTCCAGTCTCTCCCTCAGCGTTTTGGGGACAGTTCCTAGTGCGCCTACTATGACCGGTACTACCCTGGTTCTCATGTTCCACATTTTTCTTAACTCCCTTGCTAGGTCCTGGTATTTTCCCCTTTTTTCACCCTCCTTCTTTTTTACTCTATGGTCTGCAGGTACAGCAACGTCTACTATTTGGCAGGCCTTCCTTTTTGTGTCTACTATTACTAAGTCCGGCCTTCTTGCCTGGATGAGGTGGCCAGTTTGGATGTCAAAGTCCCACAGTAGTTTGTGGTTGTCATTCTCCAAGACTGCCTCTGGCTTGTGCTGATACCACTTTTCCACATGGTTGAATCCCATTTGCTTGCTTAGTTCCTAGTGTATCATCGTTGCTACTCTATCGTGTCTATGCTTATACTCCTTCTGGGCGAGTTGATTATTTGCAATCTCACCCAGTTATTGTTATTATTATTATTATTATTATTATTATTATTATTATTATTATTATTATTATTATTATTATCATTATAATATGCAATCTCACACCAGTTGCCTGGTGGTAACCGCTGGAGTTTGAGTAACAGCAAGTCTCCTCAAGTCTCCAGCCCTCCTCTCCTAGTACTCATAGGTAGCAGTAATACTGCGATTTACAGTTTCACACCGGTTGCCCAGTGGTCATCGCTGAAGGCTGAGTGACAATAAGTCTCCTCAGGTCTTCAGCCAACGTCTCCTCTCTCTTTCGCCTATCATGTCAGTGCTACAATTTGAGTTTCCACTTTCATTTCCCTTCCTCTGTTGGGTCACTATTGACAGTTAGCGTTGCAGTCCTTATAATTATAGCACTTTCCTCGGTATCCGTGCAGTTCCCAGTAGAGCCGTGGTCTGTACAGTCTCAATCCTTCCCCTAATCCCGATCTCCTCCAGTCTCTCCCTCAGAGTTTTGGGGACAGTTCCTAGTGCGCCCACTATGACCGGTACTACCCTGGCTTTCACATCTTCCTCAATTCTTTTGCAAGGTCCTGGTATTTTTCCCGTTTTTCGCTCTCCTTCCTCTTTACTCTATGGTCTGCAGGTACAGCCACGTCTACTATTTTGCAGGTCTTCCTTTTCTTGTCTACAATTACCAAGTCATTATTATTATTATTATTATTATTATTATTATTATTATTATTATTATTATTATTATTTTCTTGAAAATGCGTAAAAAATCCAGTTTTATTATGGTTAAACATAAACAAGAAATTTCAAAGCAACTTTGATTTATAATTTTTCTGATATTTTCAAGTACAATGCAATTGCAACTTTATCTATGCCATCAATTTTTGACGGAAGAATTAGTATTTACGTAAGAAATGATATTGAAAGAATAATTATGAATCGCATGCACACATCACAACTTTTCTGGAAATCCACGTTTGATTCGATTTGTGAAGAAGATCAAAACAAGTAATCAATATAATAAGGGGATCGATTTCTTATTGGAAGTGTACAGTTTTAATTTAGCACTTAACAATCAATAGGGCAGTGCCTGATCCAAAGATGAATGTTTGGAAGGGGTCAGACTTTATCGTGAGTGGAGCAACCTGTTATAATTGTCATGTAAAATAAGTATCCGTTCGTTGAAGTATGGCTTCGAACTATTTCAGCCACTTCTTTCCAGTGTTGCCAATCTGGATAATTTATATGTAAATTTAGATAATTCAAAAGAGCAGAAGTCAAGGGAGATTATTCATAGATATTAGAAAGAGAGATCTCTAAGCTTCATCATTTTATTTTAAAAGATTTTTCGAGAACCACTGATCGAAATACTCGACACTGCACTACCTTGAGTGACGAGTAGTATATCTGGCTAATGCCAACCTCGCACAATGGCCTGTTGTCAAGTAATCGCAGTGAACACATACATAAACACACACACGCAGAATTCTCAAATTGTTGTAAGATAAACAGTTTGATTAATTTAATCGAAATACTTGTCTATCAATATACCCGAACCCGGAGAGGCAAATAACGGCTGGCAAAAATCTACTTTATATAATACACAGTGTGAGTTGGTTGCTTGGTTGGTCCCTCTGTCACGGGAAAAGGGAGTGTAATATATGAATTTAAATTTCCCCACGTTCTACTTTTTTCTTTCACTTATGTTGCCAATCTGTGCTGCACACCGTCCCTCCACCAGCAAGGCAGCCCCAAACCTACGCAATGTGAAAGGTGGAAAGGGGAGAGGCAAGACTTTCCAGAGAAATCATTCCGTTTGTTGGAGAGAAGAAAAACTATCAATGATTAATACTCTAACATTATCAAAACGGTCACCATTTTACACAGCACGGGAACTTGTGAACATATGAGCATGGCTTTCTATTCCTTCCATTAAATCATAAAATTTTTTTGTTTACTTGATCGGTACAAATATGCAATTATGCATCCATACACATATTTCAAAAGGCCTCTGGAATGTCGTAGTAATTGTGTGGTTCCCATCGGCGCCAGTAGTCAATGTCTAAGCTCAATCTAAAGCGGGGAATTCGAATGCCAATTTTCAAAGCAGGATATCCAGGGATAAAGTAATCAATACTGAAAGGACATGTTGTGAATTCTTACAAATGGTTTAGTAGGGATTGCAACCCTTCAGGTGGCATTTTTAAAAGATTATCTTGAATTGAACTTCAGAGGTCACCACCTATCCAATTTTCATCAAATTTTGGTCAAGTTATATTTGTATACATATTCGCAGGCTGTAAGGTGAAGCCATCTCCGTTAGATTTGAAAATTGCCTACCAAAATTGCCTTTTAGACGTCACCAGAAGTCATAGTCACCTATCTAATGTTCATCCCAAGGTCAAGTTACCCTCATACACACATCTTCAGCTTGTGGGATGTAACTGTTTAGGGGTCTATAAAACATAAAGTTAGAAAGAAACAAAGAAACAAAGAAACAAACATTCTTCAACTTTATAGTATTATATATATATATATATATATATATATATATATATATATATACGTAGATATTTTTGCGATTACGATGGGATTATTTCATCGGAACATTCAATTTCTACTTTCTTCAATAGTTATCGAACTGATGGTGACATGACGTTGGACATTTGAATTTTCTAAATTAATTCTCGAACTTGAATATAGACCTCTCGTATCGGAGACAGAGACAGACTTATGACTTCTCCAGGTAAGCATTTATATACATTAATTGGGAAATAGGGCTTTATTAGTAGTTGAAGTTGCTTATTTACATTTGATGTCATTGCAACGAGCCTGAGTCTAAATAAAAGCCTCTCTATGCTTATTTTCAGATAAGGCCCTCCCAACTCGTACAATTGTGACAACAAAATCTCTCTACTTACTTTCATTTGGTCCTGGATCGCACTATACTAGGCTTAGTGAATAATTACGTCTTCATGGAATTAAGCAGATGCTTACATAGGTATACTTTTGTGCAATGAATAGCTCCCTCTGCGCAACTTTCAGCGTCCTTATTTTTTCAATCATTATTTATCACCTAAAAGATTGTCCTTGTGTCAGACAGTGCTATGCTTGTATTTGTGATGAATAGAATTATCTGAAATACTCTTCTCTGTGCTTGCTTTCTTACGCGCCTGAAACGGATGGAGACGTTTGTCTTTACGTGTAACCGTGCAACCATAAATACATTTGTGTAGCCGTTTATTTTCTTTCTCTTTTGGACCTGTTCGTTACTCTTAATTGCTTAGTTTTGGTGAGCTAGAGTTTCATCTTTCTTTGTGTGTGTTCATTTGAATATATGCATATTCGTGTGCATGTATGTGTAAATATGTATGTATGTGAGTCTTTCTCGGAAATTTTGACGATGGAAAAATATGGGGAAATTCCTCTGATTTACTTGATTCGAATTGCAAATGAGAAGCGATGAGAGAGAGGAAAGAAACGGGGGTAGAGAGAGAGAGAGAGAGAGAGAGAGAGAGAGAAGAATAAAGGAGTAGAATCAATGACAGAGAGGGAAAGAGGAAAGCAGAGGGAGGGAGAGCAACAAGAAGAAGAGAAGAGGAAATGAGTGAAAAGACGGAAGAATTCTCCTCAGTTTGCTGAATGAATCTAGTTGAAGGAAAGTTCTTGGTTCGCTGTGCGCTTCCTTATCAGAATATTTTGGCCCGGTTTCGACGTCGAGAACTGGGGCTGCTTTATCTGTGAGACTCGTTATCAACGACTCGACACAAGTAGAAAAATTCGAGCCAGGAGGGTGGTGGGGTGTGGTAACGGGCCAGACAGACGAGCTTATTTATTTAGAATTCAAAATTTAAATATAGTAAAAAAAAATACTCCATTCAATGTTTATCAAGTGCGTTCTTATTTTGAAAAAGATCTCATGTTGCAAATTCGCGTTTTGAAGCTTTGCTTACCTATTCGCCATGAAGCAATCGTTAGTAAGCAAGTCTCGCGGACTATTATCACTGTAGAGAGTTTGATCCTTACTGGGTGCTCTTCCCTTATAGCACTCTATGCTAAGTCATCATCATCATTAGCCACTTTAGGTCTACTGCTTGACAAAGGCCTCACTGATCTCCTCCAATAAAAAGAGTTAGTTAGGAGGGTGGCAGAGGCTATTTGAGTTCACCGGTTACCACTATTTTTTTTAGCGAGCTAGTTCTGAATTCAGTGTTGTCCTTCTCCTAGACTGGCCACCTCCCATGCTTGGGAACCCAGTTTATGCTGCCATTATACTTATAGCTGGAGGGAGAAGAGATACATTAATGCCCCTGTCGGAATTTGAAATCATCTCACTGGTTCCATTCTAGGCACCTGCTGTGTCATAGTAGATACCAATAAACGACTGATCAAGTGTCCATATGCATTCAGCATTTATGGATTATATCCAACCTTCTTCCGGAATTTAGGCAAGGTCATTTTTTCTTTAACTGTAAATTATTCAACTGCCTCCATTCAAGCACAGCGGCGCCATTAAAACTTATTTCCTGAAGACAATGTACAGAGGCGTACGTAGCCAGAGATAGGTTTGGGGTGCTTGGCTACTTGAGGGGCCTCTCCAACATTCAGAGAGATTTGTCAGTAGGAATGCAGTCTTTCAACTACGCCCCCGATGATGTAGCACCACTCTTTTGGGATTCGACATAATTCAACATTGGACCACTCGGATAGTGCAATGGTTAGTATGACTGCTTCACACACAGATGGTCCTGGGTTCGATTCCCGGTACGCGCGAAGTGGGTGGAAAACTCTTCATTGGGACAAATTTCCCTGCGCACTCATCAGCTAAGTGAGCACACACTAAGCTTTGCGATTAGGGTGGACTTGCATCCGACCAATGAGTGGTCATAAAAAAGGTATAATGTCCCATTCTCGACCAGACTTGCAAGGATCAATGAGCTAACCTCTGCAACAGAAACCAGGATTTCGTCACTGAATGTCTACTCTATTGGGAGTTGTTTCTTAAGAGACTTGACGCTTAACCTTTATGATTGAACATTCGAAGTCATGTTTCCTTGTCTTGATACAAATCCTGACCATCTTAACGAGGAAGGCAAACACATTACTACAAATTTCCTTAAAAAATTCTTACATATATGCATGTTTAACAGACTTAGTACATAAAAGTACATCGTGTGTGTATGCGTGTGCGTCTGGTGCATCTCTTATGTGTATGCGTTTCAAAACTTGTTATACGCTCGATATTTACTAAATTAAGATTAGTAGTACACTGGATCGACGAGAACGAAATGTAGAGATGACATGCTTGCCTTGAAAATCAGCATTAGAAATTTTGGACATTCTCTTGATCTAGAACATCAATCACCAAGGCTGAATTTAACATCAATTAAGCCCAGTGCATAACGTTTCTTTGGACCCTCCTATTTTTGTATTTGGCTATCATTTAAAAAAATCCAAACGGAAATGAACTATCCCTAATATCATGATGTTTAATAAAACGTAAATTCCATCATGGATCAATAATATATCTCTATGTAATATAGTAAATCCTAAAACGAATCGAAACACTGAAAAAACAGTGGAAATAAAAAAGAAATCTTTTTAGAGGGTGACGGTGGCTTAAAATATTGATGCCCTGTACAGCTGTCCTGATAGTACTGCCTTAGGTATGGTCCTGCCGGCCATTGTCACTGTCGAGAAAAGCGCAACCCACTCAGCCACAGATGTAGACTAAAATTAATTGTACACTTAATCATTAACAGCCCTCAAGTCAATAAGGCTTTTTTGGAATGCATGAAAAGCAGTTCCTAACAATCAAAGAGTAATGCAGTCACACACATACTCACGCACGCACGCATGCCCTGGCATGTGCAAGCGTGCGTGTACATGTATGTGTGTATGAATATGTGTGAGTGTTTGTGCGTGTGTGTGCAAGAATACAGTAGATCTTATTTTCTTGCCAGCTCTGAACACATTCAACTCAAATATGGAATATACATTTGTTGATATAAGTAAACCTATTTACTGTTCATCCGTTCCTTCTCTGCTGAATGTCTGTAGGTAAATCTTATATTCTGTTTCTACAGAGTAGAAAGACAATCAATACTTGTGCAGGCTGCAATAAGCTTCGTGTATGTGTGCGTGCGCACGCGCTTGTCTGGTAATATATTTACTTACATCTCGCATAGATTTTACATAATTTGGCTCGTCTAATCTGCTGCATCTGACGTCGCAGTCCACACCTCGACCGATGCACAAGCGAAGGAATGTTGCACAAGTCGGGTGCAGTGCACGAATATGGGTGGGTCGTCCAAGATTCTAATGAAAGCACCAACATTAATGTACAGTCACCTTTTTTGAGTACTTTATTTCCAAGCTCACTCCTCTCTCACTCAGCAAGACTTCAAATAGCGTAGAAATATTTCAATGCATCGCTTCTCGTTTATCTTATTCAATTATTGGGTCACCGAATGTTGTCTCAATGTTTACCATTACATTATATTAGGAGCGTTTAGTTTTAGTCAAATTAATTCAAGAAGATCGTTTTTGATTTTATTGTGCGAGTTGCGATATTACTATGTATCTAAAGGATGTCGAAATTGACGTAATTTATAAATAAGCCACATTAGCAGCACCTTGGAATTTTTCATTTTGAAAAGGTCAAAATGGAATACAAATGCAAAAAAAAAAAGAAAAGAAAAAAGACTTGTGCAGTTATGGAGAAGGCACTGTAAATAATCGGGGATGTCAAAAGTGATTTGCAGTTCCACAATATTCTACAGTCGGACAGACCAGTAGTAATCATAAGAAAACAATGATCGAAAAAAAGTTCAACTTTGAGAAACCCAGGAAATGGGAGGAAAGAAGCAAGAAAAAAAAAACAAAAAAAAACAACAAAAAAACGAACCATGACACAAAGAAAAAATATTTCTCGTTTATTCATGGAGACTGACGAGAAGGGCACATACACACACACACACACACACACGCATACTTACATACTTACATACATCTTGTAGAAAAATAAAATTAAACTTGCTTCCCATATCTCACGACCCACGAGGCAATAGTTTTGACTCCATTTCTAGAACGACCCAATCATTGCAGCAAATATGGATTTTACGATACCAGGGTGCTCACCCAACTGCCTTACAAGGCTAAAGAGCTCCAACTCCCGTTATTTACCAATCCCTAAAGGAGAAGTGGATTCATACTTTTCCTAAATTTCATTGTATCTAAACGTCATACCAACTGCACCTCTACAAGACTCATAAAATATGCATTTTTCAGACTGTTGCTCCTCATTTTGTGTAGTATATTAGGCTATGCTTTGTCTCCACGGAGACCCAATCATTGTTGCAATTGTGCATCTTCACGGGGCTGGGATGATAGCCCAATGCCTAAAATGAATTACTCTACAGAGTCAAACTGCTCCAACTGTCTGGCTATTTACCTGGGGTTGTGATAGTGGAAAGTGGATTTATACCTTTCCTAAATGGTATTGATGCAAAGTGGACGCAAACTGTCCCAGCAGGTGTTTCGCCAGTTTACCGATTCCATTTTCCTTGGTTTCAACCGTTAAACCACCTGCATCTCTTTCGTATATACACAGATCAAAATAAAATGTCTGATTCTTGCTAGTGTGTATCTACCTGTATCGGCTTGTTGCTTCTGTTTCTTCGAATAAGCTGTGAATTTCACAAAAGATGCAATTAATACTGCATAGTAATAGAGGGCTCAGGGAATTTATGATTTTGTGAATACAATTATTGAGAATAACACTGGTCACGAACGGCTTAAATTAAACCTGATTTTCGGAATAATTAGTTCATACATATATCTCCAGATGACGTATGAGAGAAAGCCGTACAAAAATGCACATTTCTGAAAGTAGAATAATATCCAAGGGCGGAAATTAGCAATGAAATCGTGGCCTTTACCAGAACTCGGACATCTTCTGCTGAGAAAGAATATGAGGACACCCTGGCGTCATTTCAACCCCACAGCTCTTTCTTTCTTTCTATATACACGCACGCATACACACACAAACACATACACATAGCATTACAGTTGCATAGGCGCATAAGGAATGTAGGGACAGCACCACACGTATAATTACATAGACGTATAAGCATAAGTGCCATAATTACGTAGAATAACATATACAAACATAAACACATACAGAAATGCACACGTATATACGAAGTACAGACAGCCACACGAGCACGCATACACACACATACACACACACACAAACAAGCGCAAACACACAAGCACAAATACATGTAAGCACACAGAGCAACAATCGGGCCGATAAAACGGAACATTTTTTTTTAAACACAAAAAATAAATTAAAAAAAAAACAAAACAAAGCCTGACTCAAATTGGCGGGAAACAAACATTCGGCGAGAAGCAAACGTTTGGCGGGAACTAAATATTTGAACATCGGGAAATAAAACCGGAAATAAATAGTTAGAAAAGATTTCTCTTGAAACAAAAGAGAAATTGGAAAATAAAAAAGATAATTGTGATTGTTGGCGTAAAGGCGGAGAATTGGAGTTTTGGGTGGAGACGACAAAATGGAGATTTTCGTTTTGAGAGATGAACGGTTGGTGGAGACGAAAGATGAACGGGTGGGGAGGTGAAGATGAACGGGTGGGGAAGTAAAGATGAGCGGGTGATGGGGATGAAGATAAACTTGTGGAAGAGGCAAAGATGAACGGGTGGTGGAGGGAGAGATGGAAGGGTGGTGGAAGATGAACGTGCAGTAGCGAGGGAGATGAATGGGCTGGGAGGTAAAGATGAACGGGTGGCAGAGGTTAAGATGAACGGGTGGGAAGGTAAAGATGAACGGATGGGAAGTAAATATAAACGGGTGGTGGAGATAAAGATGAACGGGTGGGAAGGTAAAAATGAGCGGGTGGTGGAGGAAGATAAACGGGTGGTGGAGATGAAGATGAACGGGTGGGAAGGTAAAAATGATCGGGTGGTGGAGATGAAGATGAACGGATGGGGAGATAAAATGAATTCTTAATAAATTGAGATTCCATCGAATCAGTTCTACTAAATCTAAGGTTTTTAAAGAGAGAGATGGAGAAAAAGAATAAGGAGTACGAAGGGAAGAATGAAGAAAACATTATGATGGGGTGGATGAAGAAAAGGGGAGTTGAGAAAGAAGAGAATGAAGAAAAACGGAGAAGAGGAGGGACAGACTGGAGAAAGACATAGGAGGGAAGAGGAAAATAAAGAATAGCATCAGTTGTACTTTTTGTTTCGGATGTTATAATGGTGGAAACAAGAATTGAGATTTCGGCAATTTAAGGCATTATTTTAAACTGGGCGTCAAAGTCGCAGAATCCAGGAAGCGGAAGGAAATGAAACAATATCTGACCGAACTGCCCAAGACTGGTTCAAGCGTTTTAAAGGTGGTGACTGTTCTTTCAACTATAACCCAGAAGCCAATGACCATCAAATGTCGATTGTGATGGTTTAAAGCGTAAGGTTAAGGAGAACCCGACCACCAACACTCAAAAACCTTCAGAAGAGCAAAGATAATCGAAAGATACGATATGTCGAACATTGCAACAGTTTAAATAACATGAAGGTCTGTAAAGAAAAACAAAACAAAAACAAAACATGGATTGAATACACTCTAATCCTATGTAATCGGAGAAAATGATTTTTTAAATCACTTTCAGCAATTAAATGACAATAAAGCTCAAGGCCAACGAATGTGCGTCTAAGCATTATAGTTGATCCAAGTTTGATATAAAATGAATCTAAGAATTTTAGTTAACAATCTGTTGCGTCAACTTTCCAAATTACTGACACAGAACATTATCCTACTTATACTACTCGAAAATCAACGGATATTTGCTACTGATTTATATGAAAAAGTGCGTTACGTTTCTCGGAAGTTTGTAATCACGATTTTCCGTTTTCAGTTGTGCAAGTGTCCAGCTTTTTTCCCATTGCTTTCATTTGATTGGCAAGTATTCTCCATGATTTGCTGCCATCGCACTGACCTCTAAATGACTGGAGAAGCGCCAGGGAATATTCCATTTGAAAAGCTTTCAAGAGCGACCAGTCAGTCAACTGAAGATGATCTCTCCATCTGACGCATGTGAACTGAAATCCCCTCTATGGACTGTCGCCAGAATGACGGGCTTACAAATTGCATTAGAATTACCTCGATTCCACTTTGGCATCTGGATAGGGAAAAAGGTACCAAGTTTATTTTAAACGAAAATAAGAAAGGAAGGGGACTTTCAGGATTATAAAGCAACCGCTTTCTGCAATGTCCTTTCACGCACCAACAAATAGTTTGAAAATAATTTAGGGGAAAAAAAAATTGATTTTTGATTCCAAAACAAGCTTATTATGACAAATTTCATCAATATATTACCTCTACCTACTAAGTTGGAAGAGATATGTATATTTACTCGTGTCTGTCTACGAAATCTCATGAAAATTAGTTGAGATTTTTTTGAGATATTGTTTGGGCAGATAGACGGACACACTGACGGATATGAGTGGATACATATGCCTCTCCTGACTTCATTGGCCGAGGTGAAATACAAAATACTCGAACAATTTTTGTAACTTTGAAAATCGCCCGTAAAATCTGTTAGAATTGCTCTCTGAGTTTGCATTTTACAATTCCTCAAGACCAAACATGTCTTTGAGATTTATCTTCTACGATCGAGTAACAAAATGGGATATAAATGAAAAAGGTTTCTACCTATAAAAAAACTGACTTACCATTCCTGATCTTATCATTCAAATGTGTCTGCGTTAGTTAAAAAAAAGTCCCTGGCATGGCTCGATTATTTAAAGACTGAAAAACATAGGAAGCATCTGCAGTATGAATGCTGGCCAAAAGAGCCCACCATAAGTTTGACCGGGTAACAATCAATGCAGATGCACCCCGATATGAGATACCCCTGGAAAATTGACTACGTTTCACCTAAATAAAATTAGGCACATTTCTCAGACCGAACAGGAGGGAGAGAAAATCCATGAGATCTTCTGCATGGAAAGTAAACCATTGATGTAGTTCAGTATTCTAATCGATTTTGACTAGTTTTTACCTAATTAGTAACCTTTAACCAAAACTGTCGGCATAAGTTTCTTCAGTGTTCAAGTAAGTCTGTCTGGCTATGTATGATTGTATTACGCCTACAGTGGAGTTAAAGGGCTGAAAATTCAAACATTCACTCCCTATTATATTTAGGAATTTTAAAAAAATACCCCCCACACCCACATCGCTCCCAATAGGGGTCGTCATTTCAATGACAACGAATTACAGCACAATCGAAAATGAACAGTAAACCCCCGGTGAGAATCGAAGTCACACCCTCTTTGCCACTGTGTTACCAAATAATAATAATAATAATAATAATAATAATAATAATAATAGCAGTAGTAGCAGCAGCAGTAGTAGTAGTAGTAGTATTAGTAGTAGTTGCTCCATTAATGTAGTTGTTTATGTATATCTGAAAACACGAAGTCATTACCAAAGTTCACTAGGTTCCTTAAGATCCAGTTCCTATCAGTTTAAATCACAGCAAAATTCTTCGGAATTTTTTATCCATTTTTCTGCTTCAACTGGTAAAATGAATCTAAATTGTTCTTTTTTTTCATTACAGCCTGGCTCAGTCGGTCAATCTACGACAGTGATTAATCAGTGCATATCCGACGTGAAGAATAGACTCCCTGTATTAATGATTTTTTTTATTTGTTATGTCATGTAAGGAGGATATACTTGAGAAATATATTTTCTATTGTGTTGTCAAATTTGAAGTTATTTTCCTAAGCAACGCCGGATATCCCTGCTTGTAAACTAACAGTTAAATTGAAGGGTCATTAATAAGAGGGGCAGAGCCGTTGCGCATTTGATAGATCTATTAATCAATTAACTCGTGTTCGGGCCTTGTTGCAACGTTCGTAAGGAGTTCTCTTTGGCATTGTTTCAAGTACCATGTAGCTTACTACTTGTCTGCAAGTTGGATTGGTTAAGCTGAAGCACACCAAAACAGGCACACGTACCAAAAATTACCCCGATTTGAAATCAGAGCAAAAATATTTTTCATTCAAATTATCATTTTTGTGCCGAAAGTGAGAAAAAGTATTTTCATTTTTGCGCACATTTCCCGACTAATATCTCCATTCTTGTAATGCTTTAAGTTTATTGTATCACGGCACACAAAGAAATATACTTGACTTACACAGCACGCCAACTAGAAAAATGGAATGAATTAGTCCAAAACATTTCAGTAGTCAATGAACGGAACTTGTACATCAACATACTCATATACACACACATCACCTATTTTGCTTTATGCTAAAAAGATTCAGATCTCTCAAAATCTAGTAATTAAACCAATAAATTGGCAACTCTGTTGTGGAAACGGGACGAACATAATACCCGTACTCTACACGTTCAGGACACATTCGATGCTCAAAATACACATTTGCATGTTATGGAAAAATTCAAGCGACACACTTGGGAGATATTTTCGGCACATTATTTTTGCATGGCACACGGTTTGAGAAACACTGGTTTAGTGACAGCAAGATGTGATTATTGGTAAGCAAGATATCATTGCCAAGGCTACACACATACACACACATACACATGCCTTGGTGTTTCTTTCTCTCCTCATTTTGAGAGACACGCGCATGCGCACACCAATACTAACAGACTCGTACATCTCCACCTATATAGCATCAAAAGCCAGCCTTGTCAGAAACATGGGTGTGCGTCAACCACCACTGCCACGACGACGACGACGACGACGACGACCATCAGTCAGTACTGCCAAGTATGGTTTGTTATATAGAGCTAGAAATGTCTCGAAAAATGGCTAAAATCAGCTAAATCTGCCCATTCCTAGTTAGCTTTATAGCTGAAAATGTTATATTCAGGAATACCTTAATTAACAGGATTTTGATTAGAGCGGGTTTTGATGTAGTACGGTCATGGTATTGCTGCACAAATTTATATAACTAAACATCAGATTATTACAAGACCTTGAAGAGTGCAGTTTTGAACAGTACGGAACATGAAAGAACAAATGAACGGTACTATTCCAGGTATGCCTGTATACTCATTACAAGCCCACCATCACATGAAATACGTTTAAGACAGTTTATTCCAGAACAAATCTAAATTATTAATAAAAATTGTACATTTGCTTTCATTAAACCTACTAATTATTTTTTCTAAATGGCCAGATTTTCAGTTATCGTGGATTTTCATCGACTTCATTAGAGAAAAGAATTAGCCAGATCTAGCCGAAAATGGCTGATTTGACGACCCCGCGATCAGTACAGCTTTTCTTTACTCCGATTGACTCGCCGCTGCCGAAATCTTTTTATTTGTTTTTGATTTTCTAGTTCTCTTCCCCGGATTCTGACGATCATTGCCGATTCTACTCGAGCTGATAATGCACTCTCTACTTGCAGGCCTGTTTACATTTCTACTGTTACAGCAGTGGTGCCCCGTTCAGAACTGATTCGCTATAGAGCTGTTTTTGCAAATATTTTTCTATTGATCTTAAATTTCCGAAATAAATAATTATAAAATGCAACATCGTTTCAGATATAACTGCATCCTGTGCAGTTAGGTTGATGTGCCAAGTGTATGAGAACACACACATACACAGACACACATACACTTGTAGCGATATCGACATACCTATTTGAGATTTCTCCAGCTCCAGAACGTAGCTACCAAATGAGATTCATAGCACTAATCAATTTCATTTTGTTGGGGCTCAACATTGAAATAACACATCTCTAAACAGTCTCTATTTATGCTATCATATATGACCTTGTACAGCGCTGTTTCGTTTGGCGATGCTTCTTGAGGAACATATCTAGCGCGCTAACCGAGGTATTACTGTGTTATCGCTACAACAACAATCACTATCTCAGCTGCTGCTGCTACTTGAACAACAGATACCTACTATTAGACCGCGCAACGCGATTTTTGTTCCTGGGCAGTGAGTGTTAATGAGAAGTGACAACCAAAATTGTCACTAAGACCGTCAATTTCGGTTCATTCAGATTTCAAGTTGGCCTGGCCGGCCGGCTGACTATCTTTAGATCTATCATGCGTATAGGAATGAAGCTAGAGAGCTGATAAGTTGAACATTTACTCCTAATTAGGTCTGGAAAAAAATAACGTTTCTTTTATATTTTTGACGCCCTAAAAGTAATTTATTTATTGAAATCTTCTTTTTCCAACTTTTAAATTGATCACCTCAAGACGGCATGCTATCAAGTGAGTTTGGTCACGTGACGGTCTCAACTGAGTGACCGACTAGACATGTTTTCTATTTGCATTTGTATTAAAAGTATAGAAAATGGCTATCATTCCTTTCAAACTTTTCTTTTGTGACTAAGACTGATAATTTTTTTATTTACTTATAAATCTAAATTAGCGTTTATGTACAGTAAGGTTAAACAAAAGTGATAACAAAAGATTAAGAAGTAAGTTGTTTTTTCCGAGATTTACGATTGTGCTGTTATTCTTCTTTATCAACCAGACCCCGAAATATAACCTCCTACCCTATTCTCGAAATGTGTTCCTCGGTAGTGGGTTCAAGGTCCGGTATATCCTGGTGGAAGCACTCATCTTGCTGCCGCGAATACGCTTCAATGTTTCCTTTGGATTTATCAAGATGAATGTCAAGCAAATAGACTTTGTGGTACACCATAACACCAACCAGGTCTAGATAGTTTTCGGCCTTGTGATTACCCTGGAACCCCGAACCACTGCGACAAAGCCTCACCAAGTTTCTTTCTCCTTCCTAGTGAGCTTCTTTATTAATGTATCTGTTTAATAGAAGTATTTCTAACATAAACTTCGTCAGTCATGTGGGATTTGGAGTTTGGCTTAGTCGCTAAGAAAGCCTGTCGGTTGCTATTTCAAATCACGGAAGAGAAATGTTCATCTTTTAAATATATTTATTTATTAGAATGAAAAACCCGTGCGTATCCGTATGATAATTTTTCGTCTATATTTAAGACTAGTCAATTCAGCACACAAAGTAAGTCACCCTCCTGGCTATCGCTTTGTCATCTGTTCAAATCACAGTGGGGTTATTTATCGGTTCACACCCCTAATTTTAGTGAGTGTTCTTCTTATTCTTGTTACAGTGGAAAAATAAAGTAAACTCCAGCTTGAGGGAAATGATTTTAATAAATTACGGAAACAATAAGTGAAAGATCCGTGAAGATTAAGACGGAAGCCATTTTACTTACTTCACGGATATTAGAAGAAAAACAAAACAATAAATCATTGTTTTCAAGGTTAATGCATGAGTACTGGGATTGTTTGGGTCTTTTATTTATAAAATTTCTTGACTCGATATTTGATTTCTTTTAAAGAAACTATACTTTGCCCGAGCAAGGAGATGTTCCACCATCCACGCCTTGTCTCCGCCGCACTAGTAATCATTATGGTCATGTGACGTTTTTAATGGTAAGGACATTTTCAAATGATTTATGATTTGTTCATTTATACTCATCTATTTAACCTTGTGCTACACTGAGATAAACATCATAAATATCACCATCTTTCTAATATCTACAATTTAAACCGATGTTCCCCGTAAGCCACGTGACTGCGCGGCTACACATTATAATAAATCATACCGCGCTGTAAAATTTTAATGCTGCGAACGATGTAGGCTTAAAAAATAATGAATAAATAATAAAGAGAAATCAATTCACCGAATAAATCATTTCTTTTTGTTGAAAGGAACGGAATTTCCTCTCGTGGACCTTTGATAAAAAATTCCTGGATCATCTGAAAAATGAAAACATTTTCTGCGCGATCCACTCCAGTTGCCCACAGGCTTTTCTTGGTCCATCAAAAAATTAAAGGGGAATTGTCCCATACGAAAGATGAACGCTGGAGGGATATTTGATCAATTTTTACGAACAACAGTTTCAACATTTTCTTTTATATCCCTCAAATATTCTCAAGGAAGACATGAACTTGAATTACCCTGTGCCCTGCCCCACTATCATTCACGTTACAAGGATTAAATATATTGAGGGCGATTCTAAACATATTCGCTTTATCAAAATGAAGTTCATATAGATTCCCACATTGGGTTGAGATACCATCTGGAAGCAACTGATAAATACGACAATTTAAGTCATGATTCTTCATGAAAAGTGAGAAAGCTTCGATAGAGAATTAATGTTGATCTTCAGCTGAGTACGTCACAGCACCAACAACAGAGATAGTACGTAGGAAGAAGGTGCTGCGCCATTAAGCCTTCCGTTTCATTGGGGTTAACTATGAATATTTGCTTAAGAGATGTTCACAGTAATTGACTAAAATTCTCATTGGAAAATACTGAAACTAAACGTATGATAATGCTGGAACTGTCTTACGAGTAAGCCAAGTATAGACATTGATATAATACTCGAAAAAGTAAAAGAAGATAATCCAAAAAATTCCTGTGTCTATTTACAACTAAGCGAATCAAAAAGTTACAATAGTATGAAGTTGGGGTTCGTCTAAATTTCTATTGAATAAAAACGATGGTCTATGAAACAAGGTAAAACAGAACCGGCTTGTTGCTATACTGTCTACAGAATTTCTCAAAAGTTCTCATAGGATTTTAATGAACTCTATTGGAAGAGTCGGAAAAGAAAGGAAAATCAAACTTGGGGGCGGATGTCAGAATTTTTACACTTACCCCCCTTGCATCATAGCTATATACAAACTTATATTCATCCCGTGTTAGTGGCAATGGCGGTGGTAGAGTTATGTGCTCTGGGTGCCTCTTAGTTTCTGCTTATATCAATAACTGTTCAACAATTTATTTTGTCGAAAACAAATTGAGCGATTATTTTCTTATCATCAGTTTAGATATGGAGGGTTCTACCAAGTTTGAAGCGGGGTTTTGTGGATCTATCTTGTTTTTGTGGCTTTGCACCAGAATTAAAATTGTCAAATTGGTCATTCCCAGACCATGAGAGATTTTCATTGAAAAATATCTTCAATTTTTAGCCAGTCTGGAATAAAGTTAAAAAGTGGTTGATAATCACTACGGACAAAATGGATTTTCCCATCGGGCTCTTCCATAATCTCGGACAAGATAGAAAAAGAGTGTCTAATAAGCCACGTAGCCGTAAGATCAAACTTCGTTCTTATTTCAATTCTGACTGCAAATATTTTCTGCAATTCATCTTCTGCATAAATGTATTTTAGAACGAAATGAGCTCTTGTCTCTTCGTAACATGAATTGTTGTATATATGTAAGAGTTGTCACTTTGGCTCAGACGGTAAAAGAGCTGCCTAACGATCACCTGGTCATGGTTTTGAAATTGTTCCATCAGCTAAACAGAAAATGAGAAATGCATGGATCGAAACAGGTGATAGTCTGAAGGTTACGTCTGGATATGGAAGAATCCCCCAACCCAGTCCCATGATCGTTTACTGGGTTGTATTTGCAACATAAGAACAGCCGTTGTCGTAAAAATGATTGGTTGATTGCCTTGTATAGTAAAATACATTTTGTGTTCCAATGTTCTATTCAAAAGATCCGTTTGAATCCTCCCCAAAACAAGAATTTCTCTCCCGATTCTTTGTAGGGTGAGATGCTGGAGGCTTCCCTGGATCAAGCAACGATTTTTCCCTTTGGATTCCTGTCATTGTTAGGCATCACTCACTGAGACATCTGATTGTTGTGTCTCAGTTTCCGACGTCGTTGATGTATACAGCATTGGTTTTACTGAAAGTCATGTGAAGACCAACATTTTTGCTTTCTTCGTTCAGTTCATCTAGCGTTATTTGGAAATCATGAAAGTTTTGAAAAAAAAAACAACAAAAAAAACTGTGGTTATTAGGGTATTCGCCGTCTATTCTGATTCATTTATTTTCCCAGTATAAGTTTCTGAAGATCATCTCAAGGCTGACTGTGAAAGGTTTTGGTGAGCTGATATCACTTTGTCGAATCCAAACTGAAAGGGTCCAGAGTCTTTGTGTAGCCTTATGAAGAAACTGTTATGTCGGTAGATATATTGCAAAATATGTTGCAAATCTACGCCTTTTATGATAACCTCGATGACCTTTAGGATCTTCACTGAGTTGAAGGCTTTCTTGAAGTCATGCTATAGCGAGTGACATTTTATGTCCTACTGTTTTCTCTTTTGTTGATTTACGGAATGGAGAAGTCGATGGTCGAATAGATTATTCTTTGTTTGGTTTTCATCCAGTGTTTTGGTGATTCGGTTGGTAATCACTTCGGTAAAAAGTTCATTGATGCTGTTGAGATCATTCGGATTCCTTTCTTTGTATAACAGCGTAACGATTACAGTGTTTCAATCTCCTGGAACTTTACTCTGTTTGAGACACAAGTTGAATAGAATGACGAGTTTCCAAATGATGACTTTACATGCTTTTTTGAGCAAGCCGATGGTGATTTTAGGTGGTTCATGGGTTTTCTGCTTGCTTGTTTGGTGGCTTGCTTCACCTCCCTCGGCATAACTTCTGGGAAATGATTATCTGTGGCTTGTATATCTTATTCATTGTTCCATGTCCCTTGTGCGAAAGAATAGATTTTTTTGTAGAATTCTTGGGAGCGTTAGACTATTTGGTCCTTATCAATTGCTAGGTCTCTATTTTTTCAGGCACTTTAGTTATTTGATTTCTTTCTGTACTGGGATATTTTTTTGATAATTTTGAAGTCCACACTTTCTTTCCAGAATGTTTTCGATGACTGTTGTCACGTGTCTTTTTTAATCTTCTCTTCGTTTCTTTTGGATGGTTTGGTTTAGTTCGTTTGCTTCGATCTTTTCTCTTGTTGTTGTGGCTGGATGGCATACTTATCCATGACTTCATCGATGTATCTCACTATGTTTTTCTTCTCTCAGCAACCGGCTAGAATGCCACTGAGAAGGTAAAAGATGCGTATCTGGAAGGGTGGGGGGACCCCCGCTGTTCGGGAAATGTCACTGAGTAGGTGGAAGCGAATTCTCTTTTCTCAAGAAATCATGAAGTTTGACTTAATTTTTTGTGTTTTGTGAATGACTGACTCTATTTCTTTGACCGAATCTGACAGGTTAAGAATACTGAGTTCAGTATTTGTGGGAAGAGAAACGGAATACGATAGGAGTGTGTGCGTTAACATTTTTCCTTTTATTAATTCAACTACGTGGACAGAAGTGCAGTTAAGAGGAGTGGTGATCTTTTTGAAAAGTTCTCTTGGTCACTAACGGAGGGGGGCATCCAAAAGCTTTATAAATAGTTATTCACCAACTGCATTTCTACTGACATCATTAAATAACAAGTCTCATTAAATATTGGAGGAGACCCTGAAAAAGTCAAGCCCCAGGCTCCCAGATCTCTAGCTATGCCCCACCCCCGTACGTGGATAAATGCAGATCAGTCTGTGTTTGGTTTCTGCTGCTCGATGAGCAATTTCATTCGAACTGACTCTGACAGATTCTTTTCCCGTTATTTCTAATGAAAAAAATGAATCTGATGAATTGAGAAGTGTTTTGAATCAATGAAAGAAAATTCAATTGAGGTTCTATCAAAAACGTGACTGAACTCGTTCAAGTGGAACTGTACATTGTTTCAACAGGTTGATAGGAGTTCATTGTTACGGACAGAGAGACGAACAGAAAAAGTAACACCGTTCGTTATATAAATAGTTCGGTTGACCAAGAGCTTGGTGAATTTAAGATTTGAGGATGGATTTTAAAATATAATCTACGCGCATTTCGAGATTTGAAAACAAAATGGAATACGTGGATATCTTCAAACATTTCGCTGATAAACTTGATTTAACACGGACGATTCATCGAAATGTTTCATGCTACAATGATGCAATTTTTATTAGTTATTTGGGAATGTCTACTTTAAGAATGAATTAATTCAGAGAACATGCCTATAGTGCCTATAGGCTCACAATCCAAGAATCAACAAGAAAGTCGAAGTGATGGTTACAAGGAGGCTATGATAGCAGCAAAACAACATTAGTGATAAAATACACGAATTACAGAAGGTGATAAAAATGGTGTATAGAAATTAAAAATAAGGCAATAATTGAGTCCAAATATTTAAGTAGATTGGTTTATAGAGAAAAATTAAAAATGTGTTATATTTCTTTGAAACGATCTCCCATTATTACACAGAGCAAGTAGAATAAGCAGTTGAAGAAAATGGTCACAGGTTTGATTCCTGCAGGAATCAAACCTGTGACTGATTAGCTAGTTGCTTCAACGTAGCGTTGCTCAAACCATTGAGCTAAATAGTCATCGGTAATGCATTGGCCCAAATTACTTATTATTAAGAATAATCGTGTAACTGTGTTTTTTGTCTATCTCAATATTGTATGGAGATGAAAAATTACTTCTATTAGTGCTTTTTATCAATGCTATTCAATGAATACGAATTTCGTTTCTGTTTCATTTTAGTAATTTTCTTCTAAATAGTATTTTCCAAAATTAACTATATACACAGTCAATAATACTTTGCAGTTTTTTGTGTGCACTTGTGTATGTGCGTATATGTGTGTGTGGGGGGGAGGGGTTATTTCTTTCTGTGTTCTGATAGCTTTTATAACATTGAGTAAGGGGCCACGAAAACATTTGTCACATCGATTGCGAATAAAACAGTTTGAAAAGCCCTGCTGTAAACCTTTACTATCAATTTTTGACTACTATCCATCTTTACCCTAATTTTCTAGTTGATTTTAAGCTATAAAACGTACCAAAAATTTGTTTACCGAAGAATTATTTCTGCTCTCAATCAATAACCTCTCTGTTACCTTTAGATACGTGTCAGTTGTTAAGAGAAATGTTTTTAGTTTGGTGGGGGATTAACTATTTGTTCTGAAGAAAATGCTTAACTGTAAACTTACTCTCCGCCTTTCGTACGACCGTCCAACATCATGTAAGAAAAAAAAATCTGGGTCAGTATTATAATTACAATGTGAATAGAATGCCCCCCAACCCCCGAAATATGTCTTCTTCCGAAACAGACTCTTTTCAGAACTTAACAGAGGTCTTATCGATTGAAAGTACCAAAAGATTTTTCTAAATAAATAAAAAACCAACAACAATAAATCCTATACAGTTCTCTGCTTTAGTAGTTTAACTAATGTTCAACGTTTTCAAATATAACTTGTGTTGTGTATAAAGGAATATATTATTGAACATACTTTCCACTGAGCGGGAGGGTGCGTGATCCTACCACAGGGTGTGCGACACCTATGCCAAGAATCGATCACACAAAATATATGTGAGCGTAACTATATATGTGTGTGTGTGAGTGTGTGTGTGTGTGTGTGTGTGTGTGTGTGTGTGTGTGTTGAAAGACTCACCTAGAGCAGAAGAGAGAAATTTTAGTGCAAATCTTTTCGAGAGATTTTTTTTACACGTTGAAGACTGATTATTGGAGATTTTGATCGGTGCAAGAAATACAATTTAGAAAGATTTTCTTCCCAAAAGGTAGGTTAAAGAAAGTAGGGTTTGTTATATATCGTACTGCACATTCACGAATGTACACACGTGAGCACACACACATGTGCATAGATATATGCATACATCTATAGAACCAAATATATTGATCTAGATAGAATAGAATATACTTTATTTCACCAAATCAATTATACTTTTTTTTACTACAACAATTGGTGAGAACGGTACAAATTAGGCTGAATGTCTCACAAACAGTACCCACATTTGTATTTTCGTATACCGTATAATTTTATTATTTTTCAATTTAAAAATATTTTAATGATAAAAAGATAAATAAATAATTTAAAAAATATTAACAATCCACCATTTAAAAAACTTTTCGTATTTACAATTAAATAGCAATATTTTTTAGAATTGACTATTTACTTTTTCTCATTTCATTTTATTTTCCAAATTTCTAATTTGATTCTTTTACAATTTGATAATTTACTTATTACTAATATGTATTTATAAAGTATTCTTTGAAGATCCTTCGAAACTATTTCTATTTATTAAATCTATCTTTGGAAAAATCTCTATAGAATTATTCCAAGCTAGTATAGCTTTATATTCAATTGAATTGTTTCCATGCTTTCCTGAAAAAGTTATGTGACGGAAATAAAAAGCCTTTTGATGACTTTCTATTATTCATTGAGTTTTTTTCTGAGTGAGAGATTTTGATTAATGAAATCATGTACTAGTATAAAAAGAATTACGTCTTCTTTCATTTTAAGGATTTTCAGGGATTTATAGTAGGTTGTCAGTGTATCTCAGTAAATAAAGTGTCATTAATATTTCGATTGTCATTAATATGATCATCATTTTAAATTGTATTATCATTTGAAGATACAATTTTCATTGCTTGATTTTAGAGTGTTTCAATTTCTGTAGTACACTTTGGGTAGTGATGCCCCAGATCTGACATCCATACAACAAGGAGAAAGAGAATGTAAACAATAAAACATTTCATTTAATCGTCTAATCGAAATGCTTAATAAAATCCGACCTTCATTACTTATTATGAATAATATATTTCTTAAACTTCGCTTAGTTCAGCAAAGAGCCAAATGATAATGGTGAGACAGAAAGATTGTACTGCGCAAATCTTCCAATCGAAGATACCTTACTTTGGAAATTAGCATTTGGAATCATGGCTTCCATCTGAGCTGATACACACACACACACACACACACACACACACACACACACATATATATATATATATATATATATATATATATATATATATATATATATATATATATATATATATATATTGCAAGGATACCAAGTGTTGCCCGTGGGGAGATAACTTGGAATATAACCAAACAGGAAACATATGTTCTTCGATATATTTCTTCTTACGTAACACAAAAAATTAAAAAAACAATGGTGTACACGTGAAAAAGTAGCTGTAAATGAAAGAAATATTCTGAGGCACAAAAAAGAACAAATGATGTTATCGCTTAGTTTGACCAGGCAGACACACATACACACACACACACACACGCATATATATATATATATATATATATATATATATATATATATATATATATATATATATATATATATATATATATATATGTATATATATATATATATATATATATATATATATATATATATATATATATGTATATAGTTATGTATGACGGACAAAGAACATTTTGCTAATTTTCCTATTAGATTTATCTTTGTTTCCGATTACAAGGTTACTGACGATCGAAAAACAATCTAAAATTGCCACTTTCAATCTAAAATTTACCCCTTCAGAAAGGAAACAAAAATTGAAGCCCTTTACTGGTCTGCTCTAAAACTTTAATCCGAAAAAATCAACTAAGACCTAAATCTAAAAGATAGTAAGAGTAAAACAACCCGCTTCCCATAACAACAACTCAGTTTTAACAGAGAAGCTAAAATTGGCTGCAAAAGAACTCCGAACCAATCCGTACATCGTAATCAGGCAAGGTGACAAATCCGATACATACGTCGTCCTAAACCGACATGATTACAATAGAAAACTGCAATCTATTATCGATGACAAGACCAAATTTACCAAGTTGAGAAGAAATACAACTGATACAGTTATAGAAATATGGTAATTTCTGCAAGTAACGCTGAGATAGGATCTACACAATTTGAAAAAATATCACTACCAACCAGGATATTTATACGGTAATGTCAAAATCCATAAATTTGGCTTCCCTCTGAGACTAATTATTTCTCAAATTCCCACTACTATTTACCACATTTCAAGAACACTAAATAACACATTTTTCCACATTTCCCTACGAAATGCTGTATAAAATCTACCCAGGAGTTCCTGCAAATATTCCACACAGCACGACCGACCAACGGTGTTCTGGCTTCGCTTGAGGTCGAAAATTTATTCTCCATTATCCCGTGGATGAAACAATAAATATCAATTGTAATTGTATAATTAAACATACTTCGACCCCAACCCCCAAAATCAAATTCACTGTTCTCCGAAAACTCCTGCTTGCCTGTAAAACTAAAGTTCCAGTTTACGACCACCATATCACTATCTACATACAGACCAATGGCGTTAGAATGGGAAGTCCCCGTGGACTCAATGTTTGATAATTACAACATGTCCCATGTCGTAAACATCGTTTTTGAACATTTGCCTAAACCAGAAGTACATGTCCGGTATGCCGATGACATTTTTATTCTAACTCTTCCATAGGAATAGAGCACTCTGGTGGATGAAGAGTTTCTGCGTAAATGAATATATAGCTTAAATTAACTCTTATTGACCACCCAGTCCAGAGGTAGGATATCGGCCTCCAGGTTCGATGTGAGGGTTTCAATTCTGCTTCGCGGTACTGGATGGGTTAAAGTCTATAGCCACACTGTAGAGATGTAATACATCGAAACAGCTGTCTGCCTGTGGATGACACAATAATATATATATATATATATATATATATATATATATATCTCCACTTACAAATTTAAATTTGCTTCATGTGAAACACTCATTCAGACTAGTACTGAATCTTTTACTTTTATTTTTTAAAATATTATCATAAACAACACAATGTCACTTTATCTCCAACAAATTTAAAACAATTTTTCCCTTGTTAACTGACGTCATCAAAGAAGAATCATTCTTTTTTAACCTGTTTTCGAGATATGTGATGTAAATTGTGTTTTGTTATCCAAGAAGCCACTTTTTAATGTATTTAATTACGATTCCTGCAGCAGCACCATTTTCTTTTATTGTCTATTCTGTTTACGTTATTTAGTTCAAGTCTTTACAGCCTGCCACGAGATGATCTTCCGAAACCTAGACCGGGAAAATAGAGAAATCAAAGTAGACGGCGAATAACTGAGCAACCTCAGATTTGCAGACGACATCATACTTTTTGCACAGAACCTATCCGACCTTAAACTAATGCTAGATGAACTAAACGAAGAAACCAAAAGAGATGGCGTACACATGAACTTCAGTAAAACGAAAGTCCTGTGCAACAATCACATCAAGAATAAGGACATAACTGTCAAAATCGAAGATGCAAAACTGGGGAAAGCGGACCACTACATCTGCTTAGGACAGCAAATATCCATGAAATCCACGAAAGAAGAAGAAATCAAGTGGAGAATCACCCTAGGATGGCAAGCTTTCAGCAAGGCAAGCTCAACATTAAAAAACAAGATGATCCCAATAATCCTAAAAAGAAGAGTATATAACCAATGCATTCTCCCTACTGTCACTTATGGAGCTGAAACATGGAACCTAATCAAGAGACAAACCTGCAAACTGAGACGCATGCAACGTACGCATGAGAGAATCATGCTCAACCTCACGTGGAGAGATCACAAGATAGCAGGATATATTAGAAAGAAAACGGGGGTCAGAGACATCATAGAATCCATTAGAAAACTCAAGTGGCTATGGGCTGGTCATGTTGTGAGAATGAAAGATGGACATAATGACTCACAACATGGATCCCCAGAGACCACATGCGAAACCGAGGCTGACAAAGAAAAAAACAAGATGGAGAGATGAACGAGATAAATTCAGAAAATACTGGTTCCGTGACGCTCATGATAGAGAAATGTGGCAGATCTTGGGGAAGGTCTATGCCCAAAGACGGACGTTAAGAGACTGACGATATGTTGTGTATATCAAATGCTTATTTTATTATTACACCCCAACTTACTGCACCTTCTAAATCAAATACACATATTCCCCCACACACTCCTAAGTATATATATATATATATATATATATATATATATATATATGTGTGTGTGTGTGTGTGATCTTCGATAAAACCCACTTAAATGAAAAATTATACACAACCACCCGCCCACATATATATATATATATATATATATATATATATATAGAGAGAGAGAGAGAGAGAGAAAGAGTGAGAGATGGAAATATATATATATTTCTCCATAAGATCAGTGTGCCACTGACTGCTATAAATCGCTTGTGGCTGAAAGCGAAAGAGCTTCCCAATTCAATCATTGAAAAAGCATTTTTAGGCAGCCATTTTGATTCAGTTAATGGATTATTGAGGTCTTCAGAGAGAAAATACCGAATGGAAAACGCACAATGGACACCATTAGGAGCGGTGAAGGTTGAATGCTGCCAAAGAAATGCCAGATGCCATGATGGTCGACGCAATTGCAGTGATGGTCACAGCTGTTAGCGACAAAAATAACTGGCCCCAAGCCAGGTCAAAGGAAGTCCTTAGTCAGAGCTTCTTTCTCAGTTATATATGGCTGGAAGGGGTTTAACCTTTGTGCACACCCACGTAGGGGTGCCGCTAGCCAAGCAGCTAGCTGCACAAAAAACGGAAGGCGAGTTCAAACTCCAACTAGGACAAACTGCCTTCACTTCGCACTAATATCCTTTGGAAAGCCATGATTCAATCTCTTATCTCCCTAGCTATGTGTAAAATAATACATTGAAATGAGAGGCACCGCTTCAGGTGATTGTCACCTTTAAGTCTATTTTTATAAATCGTGAACCTTGTAGAACCTTCGAAATCAAGCCGCAAACAGAAGGGGGGAAAATGATGTTTGAAAAGATGGTCTCTTCCACTTTAAAGAAATGGGGTTAACATTTCAATAAAATCTCAGAATAAATTGATCAGACGTAATCATTTGTTTACACCAGTAGTTTCGAAACTTTCTGTGCCCAAGGATCCCTTCTGTAAAAGAAATATTCTTATTTTTAGCATTTAGTCTTTAGACCGTTATTGGATAACTTCAATAAGCAACGTTTGACCTTTAGAAATAATTCATTTTAAGTGGATTACACTTATTCGAATTCTTATATATGTTAGGGCCTTGTAAAATAATATTTTTTTCGATGGCTATGCGATGGATGGTGTAGTTTCTGTGCAACAAGATTTGTAATGTCTGATTCATTATTTGACATTTCAATACTCAACTCAAATTCATCATTCTTTTGGTTCTGCTGTTTATTTTTTATATGATGCAACATGGAAGAGTCTCGCTCTCAAAGATAAGTTGTACAAAAATAAATAATTCTTGAATGGCATTTTCTGATAATTCTGGATAAATATTTCTGACTGATAATCAAAAATCATGTTTGATAACATTTTCACGAACCATCACACAATGGCTCTGTCAATTCATCCTGTTGGAAAAGTGTCAATCATCAATTTCATTTCATTTTTCACCATTGGATGGGTCCTTAAAACAGTTTTTATTATATTCTAATTGAGGAGAATTATGTCTGAAAGTTTCTTTCAAACCCTCTAAATGTTTGATAAAAATTTCTATCATCTTTTGAGGTACTTCCTCACCTGCACTTTGTACGAAATAGAGTTAGGAATGAACTAACAACATTCTTTTCAATAAAAGATCAAAAAACATTCAAATCAAGTTCTTAATATTTTTTATCACGGCTTCTACTTTATCTTCGATTTGAAAAATGTTTACCGCTGGTACTTGAAAGCTCAAGTTCAATTGATCCAAGGAACAAAAAATATCGATAAGTTAAATATGACATCTTCACTAACCAAGAGAAGTCAATCAAGCAGTTTTTAAGAGGTTAATTTTATGATCAATTGAAAATACTTCTATTTCCCCACGAAGTTCGGGAATGCCATTCAAAAACTTCTCACGAGACAACCAGTTCAGTAGGTAATAGTTGTTTATAATTTCATAAAATAAAGCTCTATTAAACTAAAAAGTTCGACTATTCAGTTGACAAGCCTTGATGAAATTTACTGTAGATATGACTCGAGCGAATGTTGTTTTTAAACCTTAGGGCAGTGTACCCAGATTGCATTTGGCGCTTCCTTTTTAATAAAGCTCATCTTGCTCATTGCTCCACCCAGCTTTAATTGTGTAAGGCTTTCGCTGATTTTTTGTGGTAACGGCTTTTCAATCAATTGCTATTTGTCGCAGTCTTCCTGATGGGTGTCTGATTTGATTGTAATCATTTCATTTTCATTTGGAAGACGTCAATTGAACGTATTGCTTGTTTTGAGCCCAATTCCATAGCTTCATTTGATAATGTGCCATAACATGTGACGCACATCCACACTATCAACACAATTACTTATGAATCCTTATTTCAAGTACTCTTCAAAATACTTACGTAAGTCATCCATTTCTGTCTTCTTTATTTCTTTGAAAGTCGTACATGGCACGCCATTTTCATATGATGACACAGAATCATTTCTACTTTTACTTTTCATTAAAGCACCAGTCTTCAACCGACTATCCATTTCCCTCGGAAGAAATATGACAGATTACATTGGTTCCCATCACAAATTAAGGCATCCGTATTAATCCTATGGTGCTTGGTTTGTCAACCAATGTCTTGATTTTGAAAGTGAATCTTTTAATGCAAATAAGATGTTGTTGTGCCGCATATTTTTTCTGTGTGCATGGACGAAATACCGCTGTGGGCACCCAAGTATTATTTGATGGACATCCAGGGGTATGCGAACCCTTGTTTCTCAACCACTGATTCACACTATTATCATTCACAGTTATATCATTTGAAACTCTATTTGATATGACTTCCCAATATTATGCGGAGAATGAGTCACTCAGCCTAGACTGCGTAAATAGAATAAACAATAATAGAAAAAATGGACCTGCTAAAGGAATCGAACCTGCGACCGATTAGGTAGCTGCTTCATCATTGTGTTGCTCTTTACCATTGAGCTAAACAACCCGATGAAAACCAAAGGCCCAAATAAACGCTTAATTCCCACTCTTCTCATTTTGTTCGTTCTGTGTCTGATGTATCCAAGAGTTATTTACTGTTACCTCCCAGCATTGTAGCTTTACATAGACTAATTTTCATTCAGTTCTTCCTGACGATCGGGTTTGCAGCTGTATGCATACTGTGAATGATATGTAGTTTCTCACCGTTTTCTCAGTTAAATGTTTATTGACTGGTCTAAAGTGTCGCTTTCTTCTACCTGGTCTGCATTAATAAACCATGCGACAAAAATTCCATTCAGCAACTCTTAGATTGATTTGGATACGTCACATATTCCGCCTTTTGAGGAGGATTTATTTTTCAATAATCCATCTCATCAAACGAAACATCTTTATCATGGTCCAATTTAACTTTAAATGGACGAAATGGTTTCTCTTCCTTTAATTAATGCATTGTACAATCGGGTGGTTTTCATCTGAAAGTGGAATTCCTAATTTGATGCTGAACCATTTCAACTTCGAACTGACCAACAATATTTCTTCCTCATAAAAATCTGATAATTCATATGATCTTTGAGTGTAAGACATTGTGAACTTATTTCCAGGGTGATTTAAAAAAAAAAAGGTAGACAGAATAATTGTCAATGTCCGTATCTCTACTAAGAGTGAAATCTGAATAAAATGATTGTGTCTGTTGCATCTGCTTCTGTTGATATGTATCTAAATATATGATAAATATACAACGGTATCCAAAATTCGAAAAACATTCAACACCCACCCTTTTCCTAGTTCTCGATGATGGCCAGAAGTAAGAACGAAAGCATACGATCATCACACGCATTTGAACCATATTTACATCCATTAGATCCAAAAAAAAGTTCTCTTATACGTAAACAAGAACAGGTAGCAAAAATATTCCCTTTCCGTCATTTTTTAGCAAACATGTATCAATGAACATTCAGACACACACACACACACACTTGACTTTTTTGTGCAAATTTCATCTTTTTCCAAACATTTCAAAGAATTTAGAGAGAACTCCTCGAAAGATATTACTAATCCCTCCATATTGTGTTGGTTTTGTTTAGGAATCATTACCGACCTTTTTTGCATTCCCAAGACCTGTATGCTGAATTACATAAATAAAATCATGTAACTGTCAGCGGCCATGTTTACTTCAAGTACGCCCTTAACATCTTACACATATTGTGTCGATACATTCACAGACCATAAAAACTTTGAAATATTATAAATGTCTGGATGAATGTACCATAAAATCAGTGGAACACCAGGGAATTTTTTATGATAACATTTTTCTCCGTTTCCAGACTTTTTACTAACAAATATCATCTGCTAACCGTATTCAAAAAACAAATGAATATATACAAATCGTATTTTTTAATACATTTTCTTCTTACAATGTCAGTTGATTCAGACACTTGTAATAATCACCTGATCCAGCAGATATAAGCATCTATCATTCCATATACACTCATGAAGCTTCCACTTACTGTGTAAAAGTAGAGCGTTCCTATGAGAAATTTTTCTGTAAGCTGAAATGGCGAAAAACGAAGAAACAATCACCATTCTTTTATATGGGATTTTTCTTAATCGTGATGATGGTATGTTGGGCTGAGTCGTCGGAGGTTGGAGTGATGGGAGGCACAAGAAACTTGGTTATAAGGGATAGTGAGAGAGAGAAAAAGAGAGGAGGGTGAAGACGGTGTGCACTGCCTCTATAACAGCTCACTGTCAAACAAACGCCGTACACTATTTTAGCTTTTCGCCTTCTGTCGTGAAATCGAGAAAGTGACGTAAAGCGAACCTTGTAAAACGAGGAATATATCTACTTGTATATCCAAACGATTAACTTCGCAGGGATATCGGCTATAGCTGATTTTAAAAACACAAAACTGATTTCTAACAGGAAAGAACGTTGTGTTTTCAATTAATATAAAACTTTTTTTGTTGTCGGTGAATGGCCACGAGCCTCAATGTGACTGGTCATAAGAACAGTCACATCTTTTCATATGCAAATATCAATTTGTTCTTCAGATCAATGGTTCTAAACGCAGGGTGCAACCCTACCCAACAAGGGGTCTTTCTGAATATGTAAAGGCGTCGAATAGATCGGGGCAATGCAAATTGGTGGGGATATCGTGGTGGAGAGCAAGAAGCATCCCGTGGCTCAAAACTGAAACGTGTTTAGGCTCAACTGATTCATTCCTAATTATAAATACCTCACGTTTCTAACTATACGATGTTATTAATTCTCAACGAGACAATACAGTGAATTCTGCTATAGATTCCTTATCAACTAATGCTTAATTTGTGGATTATAAAAGCGACGATTTAATTGTATTATTACTAAAATTCATGAATTAGTATTTTGCTTACGAAGAATTTGTATTTTTCGAATATTTATCCACTAAAAATGAATTGTGTTCGTAAAAGAGAAGTCCGTCAGTAACCAGATGTGGTTCTTTATGAAACGATTTACGATCAAATCACCTTTCTTTATAGTAGACATTAGGCTTTTTGAGTCGTTGAGGTGAAGCATGGAGTAAAAAAGTATAACGTTTTGTGAATGGTCATTTCATTCCAGTCATGATGGATATGAAAGAAGTGACTGGGCATTGTGACTACTTCAACTTTGCAGAATAGTTTTATCGTGACAAAAGTATTATTTGTCGTGAAATTCCTTGGCGTGGCACATGTAATCAATTGATAATTTAAGTTGGGTTTATGGAAATTTATCAGTTTTCTACTCCAGGTTAGTGAAAGGCAGAAAGAATTAACCTGCTCTCTTTTGGTGTGGCGAGATCAAATCTTTGTATGACGTCAGCAAAACTATTTTTTGACTGACTGAATGAAGAAATTTGTACATACAAAAAGCATGAATAATTCCAAGTAATTGTAAATCAACCTTAAAAAAAAATCTGTTTCACATTTTATATAAGTAACATGTCTTCCGTCTCTTTTATTCATCTTTTGTTTCTGCAGCGCATTTATTTGATTACTTTTTCAACTTTTTATCAATTTTAATGCTAAAAAGTTTTGAATCAAATGTAAGTAGAAATACTGGATCACTAATTCCTTTTTTGTTTGTCTTGTTTTATGTTTAAAATCCGTTTTTTTTTCACGTATTTATTTGTGAAACTGAATTTTGCATTTGGATCCACTCGTTCAAAACCCTGAATCTACCCTGTATAGATGCAAACTTTTGCAAAAATAAACTATCAAAATTGGCAGCTCTCGTCCATGCAATAAATGCAGCCGTTTCCACTTTAGGCATTGTTTAAAGCATCGCACGAGAAAACTTTGTCAGAAGTGAAAAATGGAATTCATTTTAATCGTATTTTGGGTGGAGATATCAGCGTCGAAAGAGAGCAATCTCATCTGAAATAAATTTTGGGTGTGGTACCATCTAAATCATCATTATTTCACTTCGCTGCTCATCAACATCATCTCCATCAACGTTTCTTCTATCTGATTCAACTTCCCATCTTGAAATTAATAAATACAAGAGAACTTGAATGGACTAGAAAGCACTTGGAGCGTGTATGTCTCATCCAATGCCATTGACTCTAAAAACTGAATGAATATATAGCAACTATCCAAAGGAGGTAAGTAAAGATTCCTTACTTCCGCTCAGACATTCAGTCGATTCTTACTCAGTCCTCGAACCACTCTTCCACAGAACCTTCGGGGATATTGCATGGAAAAACACGTGTAAATACATAAATGCATGGAAAAAAGAAATAATCATTATATAACCATGATAGAGGAGAATTGATTGTAAAAAAGTTTCTGGATCTATTAAAAAATTTGATAAATTTTCCCCAGCAAACGGCCCATCCTTCCACGATACGTCATTGAAATTCAATGCGAACTTTTTTAGATATTTTGTGAACAGACAGACCGACAGGTGGACAGACAGACCGACAGGTGGACAGACAGAAACAAGTGAATATATATTACCTTTTTAAATGTCGTTGTTCGAGATGAATAATGAGACTTAATGTTACGTTCGTTTGGATAGTATGATTATTCATAATATCCTCATCGTTAGATATTTGACTCTTTTCACCTTGATTAGATATAAGGAATTCTCTGTCTGTAGTGAATATTGAGTGACGGGCCTTACCAAGCTGACATCAATAAGTTTTCATCATTAAATCGCAATAGTTGATTGACTTGTCTGATAATTGCCTGTCACAAATCATCACACCGTGAAAGAAAATATCCCCATCGTGAGAGAATCATCATCACCACCACCACCATCGTCATCTTCATCGGTCGGCCATTTAATCCGTTGTTGGACGCAGGCCTTCTCCGTGGTCCACCAGTAGATTTTTGCTTTTGAGCGTCATGGTGCTAAAACATTCTAACTTTGTTCAGATTATCCCGCCACACGGCTGCAACCTGCTTCCCTTGATAAATCCCAGATTCTGAGCTCAGTTCTTATAATTTCAGATTCTGCGCTGATTCTGGAGTAACGAGCCTCACCAATCTGACACCAGTAAGTTCCATCCTTTAACTTTCAAAACGTTACATGAGTGACGTGATAATCGCCTGTCATAAATCATCGTGAAAGAAAATGTCTTTTTTTGGGAAGCTGTCGGAAGCTTGTCCTTATTTCGCGCTCAAATAAATAGATTTCACCCCAAAATTCAGATAATATAAAACTCACAAAAAGGAAGTTTTGATATAAATTATTTATCAATAGTTACAAGTTATCTATTACATAGAGTTATAAATAAATATTAATGACTTTTGATTTTATTACGATTCATCAATATCTTCATACACTATGACCATTTCCTCATAATTCTTTGGTATTTTCAGTCATACAGAATATCGGTTATGCTGTACATTCCTAAATATCTATCATTTTTTTACAGCTCCCATGCCGTACAAGTATCATTAATTTTCGCTACTGTTTGCTTGGCAAGAAGTCTGTCAAATTGGTATAACAGTCAAGTTGCTCATAAAATCTGATAATGATTGTTATTTTGGCTGATAAAGACTTTTGTGGATGTCCCGTAATTTATACCAGTATTCTGGAATCTTCGTGGTTTTAGGAATGCAGTACAAGTCGTTTGGCATTTGAAAGCCTCCCCACTCATTAAAGGTCATTTAATTTATTTTCAGGAAGAAATGTTTTGAAGTGAACAAGTATATCTGCAATTGACATTAGCTGTTGTTTTCATCAGTGCTGACCAAATTCAGTTTCCGGCAACCACTCATTTTTGCAAGATTGTATATACAATGTTTTTCTCTGTTCCTTTGATGACTCTCCATTCATCATTATTAACATGGTGTCGATGACAATGTCCCAACAAGTTTGGAGCAATAATCTGCCAAATCTGTGATGCGACGGGGACAGTGTTCGGGGAAGAAGACGGAAGCCTAGAGTTAGCCATGTTGGATCCAGAAGAAATCTTCCGGTCGTCGCATTTCATATCTTTGTTAGAGTCATGTGGTGGCAATTTTAAATTCATGGACATGAATGGTCAAACAAAGAGTTCCCGAGACCATCGCATGAGACCATCACAATTAAATCATTGAGTAGACTCGTTGGCCAAATCTCGACGCCGATAAATTCAAATAACAGACGGATTTTAACGAAAAATACACGGGCATTCGAATCCATGTGAATAAGGAAGATTGTTACACTGTATGTTACAGTATATCATAACTAGCCAAGAGACTGGGGCAAATAACTGGCTCTTGCTAATCGGGGCTACACTTGGCTAGGAATAACCAGCAAATGAGCAATGGTTAATAAAACTCAGAGCTTTTATAGCCAGGGCCCAAAAGGAAGTGACGTCATTAAATATGTGACTTGTTTTTAGGTTTTGTATTTAAAGCTATGCAGCCATTCGTGATTATTTTCGTTTTAATTTTTGTTGAAAATAATCTGGTAACGAACAACAAAACTGTTCAATGACACAAACCACACAACGTCAATCGCTGTGCTGCTAAAGTTGGTACATTCGTATAAACTTGACACTACCAGACGGATTTGACAGGAACACTTGAGATTTGTTGTGGATTTATCAAGGTGAACAGAATATTTGACTCCAAGTTCAAGTGATAAACCAAGTAGCCACAAAAACTTGCTTACTTCAGTTAATTAAACTTAGTGGGTGTGAGATTTTAGCAATTGTTCAGACAACGGAACTCGTGACTTTTCTCATGGAGTTCATACGTAAAAAACATTTCGTAGTTTATAGTTCACCAACCCTAGTACAGACGGTAGTTTCGGTTAAAGATCAAAAGGCGAAATGGGGAAAGGTTGTTTCACAACAGTAGAGAAAATAAATTTGACAAACTGCATATTGTGAAGAGCATTTATACGTGAATTCTACATACATTTAAAAAACATTTTTGGATTTATTATTCTGCAGAATCTGCAAAAGTGTGAAATGCTGTTGAAACAGAAAAACTTGCCACTCTACAGATATATGTAATGAAAGTGAAGAGAGACTGTAATCGACGGAAAATCTAGATTTCATTAAATTTCAAAGTAGAAAAAAAATCAGAAACCACGACAGGCATCGGGAAACCTAGACCTGGGTTAGGAAAAAAAAAAGCTTCGTGATGTCACCTAACTTTTCGTTGGCCACAATGTCGCCCGTGGTCTCGATGGAACCCTGAGTTGTGATATCTTTGCAATATGACCTACCCTTTGCCTAATTAGTTTGCTAAAGACTTTTACGATATCCCTGACGAGTTTTTCTCAGATACATTGCTCTGTTTTGCGAACTTTCTATATGATGTTTAGTATTGTTTTTCCCTGTGTACATTGAAACAGTCAGTTCCCTGGTCAAGTTCTATGTTCTAGCCCTGTAGGCGAGTATTAAGGTGATGCACTGGTTGTGGATCATTCTTTCTAGAGCCAAAAGGATCTTCGTGTTTTTGAATATCGAAACCGCTTTGACCAAGTCTTGCGAACATTTTGGCACTCTGTGTAAGATTAGCAAATTTCAAATTAGCAAAGAAGTTGGTTGTCTAGTTTGTTCGCTTGTCAAATAGTTTGGCATCGGTATCCAGTAATGAACTTATAAAATCTCTGATAATTACATGATAAAATAGTTGTTATAAACACTAATCAAGGAACCGTGGTGACGCAGCAAAGTCTCGCGAGAAAGGCCGGTACTGGTCGGATCGTGAAAAGGGAAAACATGCTCCAATGACATCAATCAAAACTGACCCAGCCAAGCCACAGACACGCAAGCCCGACGCCTCGCTGTTTGGCACAGTCCTCAGCGATCGACGCAGTGCGGCCAGAGCAGTTTCCGAAGGTGAAAAAATGTGGGGAAGGGGCGTCGGCTGGATGCAGGCCAAATCATAGAAATATTTTTCATGGCTATATTTGCATACTTGACCAACGGAGATTAGACTGACCAGTTAATATTTCAAGTTCTTGAGTGATGGATTAAGCTGAATAGGAGGGGCTGCAAGTCAAAACAATCGTTTAATTGAGTGCACAGAAATGGTTTGAGTGTAAAAAAATGGTTTAATTGAGTGTACAAAAATGGTTTAGTTGAGTGAAAAAAATGGTTTGAGTGCACAGATGAGTATTTTGAATTTTGTATTTGTTTCATATAACGTAATGATATTATACATTAAGTACATTACACACTGTACAACAATATAAGTTATTTAATGTGACAATGCCATTTTATTCTATTCAGCAAAGAGTTGATTGGGGACAATACTAGAAGTGTCTTACCAAAGCTCAGCCTGTGAAGGCCAAGGTGATACATAATACATCACTGGTTACAAGTCAAAGGTTAGATGCCAAGAAAAACAATCCGTTTGTTTTTTTAAAGTGTCTTTCTTTTCATGAGTTAAAATTCATTTTATTTACTACTTGAACTTCTTGCCATGAATTAATCAAACAAATATTCTCATAATTATTCATTTTTCACTACTTTTTCTCTCATCTTATTTCTGTTGCTTTTTTAAAAAAATCTCACCGCCCAGGCCATTTATTTTACATTCTATGATCGTTAAATAAGCAACATAAATCAGAAATGATGAATGAGTTTTTGACGAGATTTGAACTTGTATCTGGTATCCTTCAGATCCTGTCTGATTGAGATGCCGTTTTAGTTATTAAGCTACGAAAATTAAGCTTCATTCAACCCGGATAAAACAAGAGTATCTCATCTTTATGTTTTGATCACAAGCTTCTGTCTTGAAATAAAGAAAGATGAGAATGTCATTCAGAATCACTGGAATAATGACCTCATCTCAGAACTTTATGATCTCTTTGCTCAAAGCAATTGCCTGGAATCTATATGATCTAAAAAAAAAAAAATAACCAGCTCTATTAACTCTGGTTCATTTTCTTTCGAATTCCTCGATCCTACCCAACATTTCATCGATTTCTCTTTAGCGTATGGCTGACTTTTCTACAAAAGCTAGACTTGAAATAGACAAAAGTTGATATTGTTTCATTTCAAATTCTTGGAGGCTATGACAAATTCTAAACAAGTTTTGTTTTCCTCTTTCTGTTACACTGATTGATTAAAAGACAATAGACAGAATTTCATACAGAGTCAAGGGATTTTTACAACTCCAAGGGCAGATTATGACCTTCAGTCAGTTTAACGTTGGGCCCACATACATACCTGTGGGCAAGGTACAAATTGCCTAGTATCCACTACCAATGTTATTAAGGTGTCAGAAGGACTCCCAGCACCCTTATTGTGCAATGAGGAGATGCCTAGTCCCACCTGAACATGGCAAAGTAACAAATACTAAACTAACATCTAAGCTAGAAAGCTGAGTAGCTAGCTTTAATTCCGGCCGCTATACTCATTTTTGATGTTTAAACTGTTCTGAAGGGACTTGCACGTTCTTTGCCGTACACATGACATCTTATGCCTCTGCCTGTCTCACCTGTGATCTTCCAGTAATTTCACCAACACTTCTATTTTTGCAGTCATTTTTTTTAACCTCAAATTCATCATTTATTTTATTTTCTGATTAATGGTTCACATATGTTATTGATATCTATACCTATATCTGCCGCACTGATTGGATGACTTGAGCATAGTATGTACGCAGACTCCATCATCAGTCTTATTCTCAAGTACTTCTACAGCAGCCATGATCAGAAAAAAAACAAACATAGATCTATCTATCAAATGCTTTTTTCTACCAAGCTATAGATTCATCGATTTCATATACTTTAACATATGCACATTTCAGTTTATTCGTCTGTCTGACTGAATGTCTTCGTAAACTTCTGTAGCCTTCTGACAGTGAGTACGAATTTCTGATTTGTATGTGCTCTCGCATGAAATGCACAGAACACAAACATGTCTGCCTGATTAATTTTAAGCCGTTGTTATTAATAAATGCACGCTTTTGGGTTTTGAATTCCGGATCCAACGCCGCCGATGGGGTTGTCCTCGAATTGGATTCCAAATTTAGTCAATATCGGACGCATTGGCGCCTGACGACCTGCAGTGTATCTCAGCAGCCACATCTGACAGCCTTCCGCAAAGGCTGGCGGTCGATTGGTCAATGTTTCAGATCATTAGACTACAAGACAGCACTTTAAAGCTTACACCCCCTTCTCACTATGTCTCTCTCTGTGCCCCTTCTGTGTTTATCTGTCTGTCTCTGTCTGTCTCTCTGTGTCTCCGTCTGTTTATCTATCTGTCTGTCTGTGTCTGTCTGTCTGTCTATCTGTCTCTGTCTCTGTCTGTCTGTCTGTCTGTCTCTCTATATATGTATATATATACACGCACAAACATGTTTATATGCTCATATCTGTCTCAGCCTACTCGAATCTTCACAAAATCTTATAACATGACCTAAGTCACTTTTTTGTTAGTTTGATTGTTGGTCTGGTCTGTTACGTGCATGCACACATGCGTGTGAGAGGAATCTAAACTTAAGAGTAAAGAAAGGAACCAAACTGTCTCCCTTTCTTTGGAAAACAATAAGTATGCTAATGAACATGAGGATTTTATCGATAACTACTTCTTTCCTTTTTCCGATTCCTGTCTTTGATTTTTAAATTTGTGTTATTCTGTCTTTCCTTGTCATTTAACGCCGTTTCTTTCTGTCGCATAACCGAACAAGAAAAGTCTCCTTTTCATGTACTTTGTTTTCTTTAAAAAAAAAAACTATATTCAAAGACTCTTGGGAATATTTTTACGGCTACAAATAAAAACAGATTTTTTCATTTATTTTCAAAAGAACGGCACAGTATTTTATCCTCACAAAATGAATAGATAAATACACCAAAACGTTAAAATCAGAACGAATTGAATAAGTTAGCACTCAGAGAGCACATGCCTCTGACAATGCCACACGCAGACTAGAAATTGAATGGAAATAAAACAAATTATGTTACAAGGGAAAAAACTTTGAATGTAAAAATAGTGAGTTGTTTACCTCAAAATTTATTCTACAATTTTTATCAACTTTTCGTTTTCAAGCTCTGTTGCGACAGAATAATTAGACTATCTCTCAACTAAAAACAAATTTTTCGATCAATTCTTCTGTAGCACATGGCCCACTCTTCCACAAAACTCCATTCGAATTCATTGAGAACTTTTGGTAGCATCGTGTGGTCAAACAGACAGATAGACACATGAAACATGCACAGGCGGACAGATAGATGGACAGACCTACAGACACTAGTGAATACATATACACTTCCATCTTCATTGATAGAAGTAAATAACAAACAAGAAAATGGACAAATGTTTTGTGCTTAAAGTCTGCTGGAAAATCTGACTTCGTGGTTCTCAACCTTTTTGCCCCATCACCCCCCCTAGACTGCAAAAAATTGATGTTTTTTCATTATAAAAAAGATAATTTGATCATATATCACACGGTAAATCCTTCGACCCTCACCAAAAAATAGAGAAACAAAAAACAAAAGCGTTATTTCAGCCTAACTCGACTTTTTGCATTTTCTTCAATTTATGAAATTTAGCCTATGTACCTCACAAAGTTAATGTGTCAAGCATTAATAACTGTGGAATTTTTGGTAAACTAAATAATTAATGATATTGTCCCATTAGTGATTAACAGGATTGTATAATAAGAATCAGTTAAGTCTTGACAAAATTTAGTTCTCAGTCACGGAACGCTCTCCACCCTTCAAACCAAATTACCCTCTTACATCATCATTATTTTCCTCATCATCAGTCTTCTATCGTCCTTCGTTGGACATACACCCTGAACATGATTCTCACGTATGCGATGCATGCTTCTCATTTTGCAGGTCTGTCTCTTGGTTAGGTTCCATGTTTCAACTCCATTGGTGACTATCGGGAGGATGCATTGGTTGTATACTCTTCTTTTTAAGATTGATAGTATCTTCTTGTTTTTGAAGGTTGAGCTTACTCTGCCAAAGACTTGCCAACTTAGAGTGATTCTTTGCTTGATTTCTTCTTCTTTTGTGGGGTTCATTGAGATTCGTTGTCCTTCAATTTTGACACTTATGTTCTTATTCTCGAAGTCCGGTTCCTAAGTTGGTGGTGGGTAAGCATATAAAAAAAAGCATGTGGACACGTATCAAATAATTTAAGATTAATTCTACAATTTTTGTACATCAAAATTAGGTCACATGTAAGATCCAGTTGTAAAGTAAGGATATAATTGTTACTTTGTATTCAAAATCGAAACAACAAAAAATTGCTTTTGGCTTTGAAATCTATTTCGTATCTAATATCAGATCATGATAAGTACATGTTTGTTATTTCATTATTTTATACTTGAATATACACGTCCGAATTGACAGGGATAGTGATGTACGAATCGGCACCAAGGAGTCTAAAGCTTTTTCATTAGTTAATTTATTTATAATGATTCAAATATTATAATCATGAGTTTTTTTTCAAAGTGCCAACTCAACTGAAGCTGTTTTAATGTCGGCTCAGGTATGAAGTCTCAAGAGTTTCTATGACGTAATGTTTATTGTTATGTTATGATAGGAATGTAAGTAACCAATGAAATCATTCCACTTGAGTGCAAACAAATAAATCAGATAAACAAATAGACAGAAAAGCTTGCAAATAAGATTAGATTTAAAAAATGCCAATGAAAACAACGAGATTCGACTTTTATCGCACGAAAGAAATAAAGAACTGAAATCAGAATATCTGATCTTAATGTAGTTCTCTTCTGCAGACAAGATTAGGAACATCGAGTGAAACTCTCTGAAAGCAAACAGTTCACCTTGAGCTGTTGTTAAAGAGTTGTTGAGAAGTATTGTTTTTTTCTGTCTCAACACTGACTGATTTTCTTATCATTTGAATGATGATGATTTTATAAAAGTGCGTGACTGATGGCATTTTGTTCCTTTAATTGTACATTTATTACTAATAGTCGAATACTCATATAAAGAACTGTTTTTTTTTTGATAGTTTTGAAAAAAATCAAAATTTATTTTTTAAATTTCAATAAATCGACATAGGATTAAGTTAAATGTTTTGGCAAAATCAAAAATACATATTTTGTGAATATACAGATTCAAAATTAGAAATCTTCCCCAAGAACCACCAGATCTCTCTATCATAGGCATTGCAGAGCCAGTATTTCTTGAAGTTATCCAGCTCGTCACGCCATTTTACTTTCTGTCGGCCACAGTTTCGCATATGATCTCTGGGGATCTACGTTGTGAGTCGTGATGTCCAGAAGTCGTCTGATATTCTTGCAACATGTCCAGCCCATAGCCATTTGAGTTTTCTAATGTTTTTTATGTCTCGGACTCCTGTCTTTTCTCTGATAATCTGTACAGTCTTATGATCTTTCCATGTAAGATTGCATTGTTCTCACTTTGAGGCTCAATCTTTTGGTTAGATTCCATGTTTCAGCTTCCTTGATCTTGAAAGTTGAACATACTCCAAGGAAAACTTTCTGACCTAATGTGATTCTTTATTTCTTCCTCTTTTGATGACTTCATGATGACTCGCAATCCAAAATAGATTTAATGGTCTATTTTCTCCAGCTCCACATTGCTTCATTTAGATCGTTTAGCATTATTTGGAGATGGTGAAAGTTCTTGGCAAAGAAGATGATATCGTCAGCAGATCTGAGGTTACTTAGGTATCCGCCGTCTATCCTGATTCCTTCGTTTTCCCATTCTAAGTTTCTGAAGATATTCTTGTCAGGAATCAAAAATATAATAAGTTCTTTGTCATCAGATCAGTGCGGTGGCTTATCAGTTATTGTTATAAGAAAGTGACTTCTGCGCGATTTTCCTGTACAAGGTTGACACAGAATTAGTTTTCGAACCTTGGATTATGTTGCTCATAAATATATCCTTTAACCATTCCAAAACACTTGAATTACTATTTTGCATGTTTTAATGCGAAACCAAGCGAATATTTTGACCTTATGAGTGATGAATAAGTTGAAAGTAAATATGTCGTGAGTATATATTTCGAATTCGGTTTGCAGCAATGAAAGACCGGAATTTCGGAGAGGATTATGGTTAGGGGCAGAGATTAAACATTAAAGGTGATTTTCTGAAAAAAATATCGAATAAAAATAAAACCAGAAAAAAAGAAAAAGAAATAAAATCAGCTGAAAAGGAAAAAAAGAGAAAACGGAAAAGAAAAAGAGAAGATAAAAAAGACAGAAAGAAGATTTTGAGAAAAAAAAAATGATTTCTCTCCCTTAGCCGTCCATCTCTATTCTTCTTTTCTAATGAATACTTTGAACGAAAATGATTTTTGCATTCATAAATCTGTCGACGTAGAAGAAGAAGAAGAAGAAGAAGAAGAAGAAGAAGAAGAATGATGATAATAATAATAATAATAATAATAATAATAATAATAATAATAATAATACGGAAGTTCAGAGAGAAATTCACTCTATGTAATCCGTTTCACAGTGGTACGTATGCCCATGATTGTAACATTGGAGATAGGATGAATTAAAATAGATAAAATTATTCCCTCTCCACGTTCATTACCACTTCCCTCCACTATCTTTCTCTTTCTCTCTGTATCTTACTCTCTCTCGGAATGTCTGTCTTAGTCCCCCCTCTCTATTTCTCTCTCTCTATATATATATATTTGTATGTATGTATGGTATAGTAGATTTTGGAACCTAAGATTGAAAAGCAGCTTTCGTTCCGAATTATTTTTGTGGGCGTAACTGATCGTGGGATATGGGGAAGGGGACATTGATAAAATGATCTCAGACGATCAGTTCAGCAAAATTAACTGCTGGTTGTTCAATAGATTCATTATGTCGATCTTTCTATTTATTGGCTGCAACTACGACAAACGAGTGTGAACGGAACATAGCTGGAAATGCATGAAAGTGCTTTATTGATTTTCAAGTTGACTCGGACCTGCGTTGTGGAAAGAATAGCCAACGCTGCAGAAAAGTCCACCAAAAGCCTTTGATCATTTCATTTGGAATTGGTGCGAATAGATTCAGAGAATTCGACCACGATATGACTTCACCGGAACTCATTCGGGTTGGACTAACCTTTTGTGCGAGTATAGTTTTGAGAAGAAGATATCCTCAGTCAGGCGATCAATATCAGTTTAAATATTACTACAATGACAGGAACACTTGGCAGTTTACAAATTTCGATATTTTATTTAAAGAAATATCCATGAAAATCGATAGTTTTTATTCATTTTTAGAAAAAAAAAGCCTTCATCGAGACTATAATAATAATCTATCATCCTGCGACCAGGGAGTAACAAAGGAAGATTCGATCACGTGTTCTGTCACTAACTGCCGACCAACTGCAATAAACCGTTCGTAACCTGGTGTGAGATGCTTGTTGTCTTCAATAAAAAATCAAAGTTGCATTGCAAATGAGCATAGTGATAGATTGTTGACACGGTATGAGATGCTACGTGGGGAATCATCAGGAAAGAATAATTGCATAAAATAGAAGAGACAAATTTTCAGTTCATTGATTAAAGCAAATACAGAGTTGTATTAGGTATCCACTGAGCTTGTAGGTTTCTTAGATCGAGTCAAATGCAGCGCGGAAGATGATTGTGATGTGTTAACCTTTCAAGTGCAGTGCACATGCCTGTCTTGGAAATCACTTTCGAATTCTGACTTTTACCAAGGCTCACATCCCGACCCCTGTCGCTAGTGAGAAATACACAGCAATCTCAGTCAGAAGGCGGACCCTCTCCCCCATCATATAAATTTGTTTTTTCGCCTCTCACAAAGTTTTAGACACGAAATAACAAGGCATTTTCTGACATACAAACCTGAATGTTCTCTTTCTTAAATTGGATCATCAATATTTATAGATTCTTTCAGACTGTCGTCCTCATCTTGAATGTTCTTTTTTATTACCCCCCCCCCGACATTTACGGCATCAACCCGAGAAAAGCCGTTTGGAACAAGGGCAGAAACGTTGTTTTAAAATGAACTACCAAAATGAGGACAAAAGTCCGAAAAAATCTATTTATTAACCTGAATATTTCAATTGAGTGATCTGGATGGAAAGGCAGTCACGTCCCCCAAATGATAAGGAAATAACTGCAGTTCTAATCAAGCGACTATCTTTCTTTTTGCGCTGCTGGCGCTTCACTATCTCATGGCTGTTGGCATCGTCTGGTTAACTTGCCAAGTAGTTTATCTGCTGAGTGACTGCATCACCTCAATGTTCTTTTTGTCAGAGATTTCAAATGCCCGACTGAAGAAAGTTTGGGGGCCATCTTGTGTGGAAAGAAGATAACCAAGAGATAAACTCTACAAGAATGAGGAAAGCAGACGACAGGAAAGAGTGGAATTTAAAACTTGCAAAAGATAGCAGGCGAGTCGGTGGAAAAAAAAGAAAAAAATGAGAAAAACGTTTACTTCGGTTTCAGGTTGTGTAAATTGTAATGAAATAAGAATTAAGAAGAAAATGTTATGAAGAACGGATTGACGAAGAATGATAAAGTGTTAGAAAATAAAGAATGAGGAACTCAGTAACGGAGAAAGAAAAAAGCTGTCATAGATATTGACATGAAGAAGAAAGGGAAACAGAATAGGAATAAGAACCAAAAAGAAGGATTCAATTTAGTAGACGGAGAAGAGGAGAAAGAAAAAGAAGGGAAAAGAAAAAAAGAAGAAAAAGAAAAAGGTGGAAAAAGAAGAGAGGAAACATAAAGGAGAGAAAGCAGTGTTGTAAAGTTCAAGTTTTGGGAAGAAAAATTAGAAACTAATAAAAGATATAAGAGAAACTCATAGAATAAAAGCGAAAAAAGACGAAATGTATGCGAAGAAAGAAAGGAAAAATGTAAGCAAAACAGCAAAACTGAAAGAAAGGAAATAATCAAGAAAGGGGGAAAACAATAAATAAAGGAAGAAAATAAAGAAAGAAAGCAAAGAAGAACGAAAGTGAGAAAACAATATAGAAAAAAAGGAAACGATCAAGCAAGCAAGAAAAAAAGACAATTATGTACAACAAGGTACACAAAGAAAGCAAGACAAACCGAAAGAAAGAAACAAAGAAATAAAGGAAGAAAGGAGCAAGAAAGACGGTAAAAAAGAGAGCAAGTAAGCTAGGAAGGATCAACTTTCGTGGCAAAGAAACATGAAATCGCTGGAGCTCAACAGGGTAAATGAAAAGAAAGTTCAGCACAAATTCTTCACCCTCAACCCGGCCATTGTTTATTGTCCTGCAGATCCTCTTCTCGCCGCCACCATCTTGCGTTTTCGACCAGTCTCTCTCTTCAAATAGACATTTGTAGATTATTTGCTCGGTGATTTTCGACCTCTTCACATATCTACCCTCGAGATTTTCATCGCCCTATCTTTAGTCAATACTTCCGTTCTGACTGCTTTTCTTTGAATTTTCTTTAATGTCCAACGTTCATTTCCCTTGTAAACTTCCTTGAATAATTTAATCTAGTCACTCTCTTCTACCGGATGGTGAAGTTAATGACGTCACGTCGGATGCTTGTTGCTTCTAAGACTATTTCACAAATAGAAAACCTCGCAGGACTAGCCGAGACAGAGAAACTTGTGATTTACGAATCCTGGCAGGGACGGCTGATGTCGTAGCCAGCTCAAAGGCACTACTACTACTACTACTACTACTACTACTACTACTACTACTACTACAGAAAGAAGAAAGAAAACTACTACTACCACTACTAATTCTTTCTCTCCTCGTCTTCATCATTTCTTTTCTTATTTTCCTTTCAGTTGACATTATTTTATTTCAATCTCACGATTACACAACGAATTGATTTCCCCCTTTCATTCTTGTCCAGCATTTTTAAAAAACATAGCATCTTAATTCTCTAATTTAATTACCTAACTTTTTATTTTGAATGTACCTCACATGTAGCAGGCTTTTCTATTCCCACATGTTACTTTCTCTACAGCGTACACCTCTTCCTCTTGCCAAAACAGATTTGACGTCACCAGATCTACCAGATCAACCATTCACCAGATCTACCAGATGCAAGGCACTGAACCCTGTACCAACATCTTGTGGTTGTTTCAAACATTCAGTTCTTTTTTTCATCTTTTGCTTCGAAGTCCCGTCCCCGTTTCTTCATCATCATTATCATCATCATCAGTCTTTTAACCTCCGTCGTTGGACATAGACCTTCCCCAGGATTTGCCACACTTCTCTATCATGGGCGTCGCGGAGCCAGTACTTCCTAAACTTGTCTAGCTCGTCTCGCCATCTAATATTCTGTCGGCCTCGGTTGCGCATGTGATCTCGGGGGATCCATGTCGTGAGTTGTGATTTGCTCTCTCATTCTCACTCTTTCCACTCTCATTCACTCTCTCTTTCCACTCACTTTGAACTCTAATCTCTTTCTCCTTCCACTCACATCGCTCATTCAATTTTTCTCTATTTCCACTTTCTTTGCACCCTACTACCTCTCTCTCTCTCTTTCCACATATTTTCACTCTCATCTCTCTTTCCTCTCTCCCCAATCTCTCTCACACACACACACACACATTCGTGTGCTTAGAGTTTTCAATTTTTTGTTTAAGACACCCAGAGAGAGAGAGAGAGAGAGAGAGAGAGAGAGAGAGAGAGAGAGAGAAAAGAAGTAATCTTTACGTATGTTCAGTACGTGATATGATATTGAGCATTAAGATCATTCACACACGCATGCACACACTCACATGAGTACAACTTTTATACCACACGCATACATACGTACACAGACACACGCACATGCAAACACACGCACACACATATATATTTACGTCATGTTGTGCAGTATGTTTTTCGCTTGTAAAAAGCTTTAAGGAAACCTGTAAGCAGACAAAATGATGACCATGTGCAGAGTACATTCTCTCTTTGTGTTCAATCAACATTTTGTTTCTTTCTTTGTTTCTTTCCTTCTTTGTTCGTTTGTTTCTTTCATAAATGTTTTCACTGATACTTTTCTGTCTTTCATTTTCTTTTATTTCTTTTTCTAGGTCTGTCTTTCAGTATTTTCCTTCTCTCTTTCTTTCCGTGGTTTGAAGAAGAATCAAGTTTGGGAACGGATTTAAGATTTTCCTGCAGTTAGCTACTCTACCCCACAAGGGCATATGAATTGATTTGCATTCAGTTTTTAATGACAATGGCGTTGGGAGAGATATGCACTCTCAGAGTCCTTTTTGATTTTTCAATGAACGCACAGCTCCCAGTGTTTTCTCTTCGTTTTTCCTTTTTCATTTCTGTGATTCGATCATGTGATACGAACATGCATGTGGAAATTTCTCTCATCTCCCTGATTTATCCACATATTTTTGCATGTTTAACTCCGACTCTTGGCTTCAAACTCGGTATCTACGTGATTCGATGAAATGAAGTCACTGTTATTGTCTATTCTTCTATCCATTATCACCATGATTTTATTGTCCAACCCCAGTCCAACTTGGAGTAGACTTTATTTCAAGATTTACAAGAACAATCCCCATCTAATTCAGGGAAGTAAACTCTTGACTGTTTTTTTTAATATGCCCTCATGTTAAATCAGGCTAATGTAGAAAATGAACCTTTCCCTACCGCTAATTGAAACCACATTTTTTAAACCAATAGAATAGGATCTATTCTGATGATACTACTACTACTACTACTACTACTACTACTACTACTACTACCACAAGCATTAATCTTCCGATAGAACTGAAGAATATCGAACAGTTGTTTTCCTCATCATTACCGCACTTGGAACGATCCCTACGAGCTTTGCGAAGATTTTTGATGAATTGGAAATCCGAAGAACACTTCAAACAATTGAAAAGACAGCATTATAAAAAACAGCGAGAATATTGAAGAAAAATGCTGGAGTGTTGGCACGACTTGATCTCTGATGAAAGCCACTGTCTATCATGTCTGAAAATTCAATTATAAATATCTGATTGAAGCTAGAAATAGTTACACGATATGAATGAATTGTAGCTTATACACATGCTTTTAAAACTGAATGTTTTTTGCTATATTCCTTATTGATGATACAATTTATTGCATGTAATGATAAAACTTTTAAAGATATATTTTTAAACTGCTTCTCGTGAGGGAAGCATTTCGTTCTTTTTTCATCCTTGCTCTCCCGAAACTTGCATTAGAACTCATGGATATCGTTTATACTCGTGTATAAATCGATCTCGTATTTAGATCAACCCTTACATTATGGGTAAGAAATCATTGATTTGTGGTATGCTCTATGTATAAGCCAACCTCGGTTTTTGAGAGATAATTATCGCGTGTAGGTCATATGATATTATATCATATGAAATGTACACCATATTGAGATCATTGAAGGCACTGCACACCTGTTTCATTAATAATTGGCATATATTTCATATGATCATTATTTTCTGGCAGTAACCATTAAAAACCTTTCATTTTTTATGCCAATTGCTCCAAGTCCTCTCAATTTTGTTGAATTTCAATCTTACAAATTTACTCATTTACAGTTCTGCCCCAATTTTATGCGTGAATATAAGTTCTTCAAAACTCGATCTATACACGGGTATATACGGTATTCATAACTATTTAAATAACATTAATTTTGTTCAGGCGACATGGAACATCTGCTCGATTTGATTATATCTCATTTGCAAGCGTCTTATTGATTGGCTATTTCAGGTTGTACGTCACTCTCAATTTTTATCCAATTGAATCGGTTAGTTCTTTTGAACAGGAAGGTTTGAACCAATCCGATGTCACATTAAAAAGAGGCAAACCATTCAATTGAGAATGGCCAAAATATTCTGTGGTAACCGAATATGGAGAAAAAGAGTCAATTTGTTAACAGAGAAAAAGAAAATGAGAAAATATGAAAGAAAACAATTCAGACGTGGACTTTATTGATTCATGATGAAAGAATTGAGCGATTGTAATGTCGGATTCCTTTGCCAACAACTGAACGGCACAAAAGCAATTTGTTGCATACGTTTTCAAAGATGAAAAATCTTCTACGCATTGTTATCAATTTGGCATGTGATAATGACAAGACTAATTTAGCTTCACGTTAAAAAATTCAATTTCATCTCTTTTTCATATGAACGAATTGCATCAATGATGCCTCGACCAATACTGACAATATAACTGGATGACTGAATCGCGTTGGACACACTGGTTCTCGTGCGAGCACCGAGGTTAAGCAATGTCAATCCTAGTCAGTAGCTAGATGGGTGAGAATCTGGGGATATCAGGAGTTGTAAGCAGCAAGAGATCATGTAAATTATGAGGCATCCAGTATTCATCGATTCGTTTTCTCTAACCTCATTGGTCAAACGTTTGATAGATTCATTTTGTATTACTTTTTAAAAAAGAGAACCATATCAAATAATTCCCTGTCTCGTAACCAGTGATTGAGCACTAATTAGGGGAGAAACAAGCTTGGCTGCAGCAATGTCAAACCCCAGTCCAACTTCTATTTCTACGTAAGATTATATTCCAAAGATTTTGTATTTATAGAATAATAAGGGCCTTTATTTATCGATACTAGACATAGGGGCCCGCTAAAAAATCACCTCATTTGGTTAAGGCCGAACGGAAGAAACGAGAAATATGACTTCATTGACATTGGAATTCATTAGGACGTGATACTTAATCCAAAACTAAATGACATAATTTGTGACTATTCCATGAATGATTCACTTTCACATCTTGTCTTCGTTCTAGACAAAGATGACAAAATACTATAAGAGACATAATTTTGATTAATCACCTTTTCCCTAAATCTATCACTTTCCTTACTCAGGTATAGATATACGAAAGCATTCTATAGGAGAAATCTGACACTGCCATTTTTGTTTTTGTTGGACTTCAAGCAATTAATCAAACTAGTCATGAGTTTTTGTATACCTCATCGATTCAAGAGTATGACATCGGTTTAGTGAGTGAATCTCATTACGGAAGGAAAAAGAAAATCAACTGTATATGGAGTTTGACAAACGAAAATTGTCAGAAGAGACAAGCACCTATGGAAGGCCATAAAATCAGCTGACTGAAACGCTGTAGCGAGAGTTAAGATGCCAATACGAATAATGTGGCCCGAGGAAAATGTTATAGGTGCTGAAAAGTAAGATATTATGACTCTCGCATGTGTATTTCACTAATTGAAGTGAATCATTTTGTTATTACCAATGAGATGTATCCATGTTAGCTATAATAAGATTCAAAGTCTAATGGAAGTAATATATATTTCATTATCATTATTGCTTTTTTGCTGTCTGTCTTCCTGTGGTCTGTGACTACTATAACTGATTTTTTTTGTCTTCGGATTGCAAGGGAGGAGTAATGAATGAGTGACGGTTATAGCAAACGTTGAATCCTTTTTGTTCCTATTTAAGTCAAAGTTCCCTCTTTCATTTTTCAGTTAGTTCATTACATTTCAAGTTGGAGCGGGGTGTCTGGAGAAAGAATGAAAGATATACGAACTTGAATTTGATTGCAGTAAAATACAATGATTTAGTTCCTGTTGACATCTTTTGACTCATTGCCTACTGTGTCCATTTGTTGAACAGTAAAACATCAAAAGGAGAAAAGAGTAATTAAACTCAAGAACATGTTATAACAATTAAATCAACATGTTTTATTGGTGAGAGATGACACCAGAGTTGAAATGAATAATAACAAGAAAGCATAACGGTCTTACTCACAAGTAAGCAGATCAATATATAGGATACTTCGTATCAGAGACTTTAGAGAACACGCTGTAATAAGGGTCAAAGTTTTGCTGTCTTAAATAGGAAATCAGTTTGGTTTATCTACAGTGAGTGGAGCTCTTGGATAAAGGCAAACCGACAATGAACTTCGAACGTCGGATTTGTGACAAGGACGATTTGTTAATGAAATATTCATTTGCTGATGTGTATCTGTTGCAAGCTATGAGTATCAATTAGTCTCGCATCGAGAGAAAAATCACTTAGACCTGGAGATGACAGATCTAGTTAGTCACTCAATAGAAAACTGTCACGTGACCAACGTCTTTTGGCGACATATCTTGTTGTGGATGATCAATATAAACATAGAAAAAGCGGTGATTGAAAAAGTTATGCTTCTCTTGCCTTCTGTTGTACAGTGATCACTAAAAAGCCCAAATTTTCAAAAGAAAAAAAAAACAAACAACCACAAAGTAGGAGCTCTTTGCCATAAACTGACATTATGAATTGACCCCCCCACTAGAAACCTTTTTTTCTTTTGAACAAACATTTTTTGTAGACTTAATTAGGAGAAAATGTTTAAATTTACAGCTCTCCAGTTCAGTTGATGCAGCCTATACGCATGATAGATACATAGCCAGACAACCAACCAGCCAGCCAGCCAGACAGCCAGACAGCCAGCCAACTATCCAGTCAGACAGCCAGCCAGCCAGCCAGACTAATTTGAAAACTGAAGAAATGTATATGCTGTGTTGATGTTGACAGTTTCTGTTGAATGTTTCTAATAATTTGGGTGACATTGACGAAAGATAATCGTTCTAGACAATGACGAGGAGAGAAGAAAGCCGTAAAAATTAACTAATGTGTCCATTTCTGTGCAAGCCTGATGAGTTTGAACGGGATAGGAAAATTATGTGGACACTTCGCGCCTCTGTTAATATTAGCTTCGTGATTCCGTCATTTCCCATTTGCTAATAGTTGAGAATTTAAATCCGTAATTTTCAAACTGTATGCAGAGGGGAGGATAAGGGGACTTCTGGTGTGAGCTGTTGACCCTGCTTTCTCTCTTTGGAGCATTAACAGAATTGCCACGAAGGGCACTCTGTACATGGCCCCCACCTGCTTACAAAACAAGACAGTTACCCATCGAGGTATTGACCAGACTTGATGTTGCTTAACATTGTACGATAACCGGAGTATACGAAGCGATTCGGTTGTAACTAGAACTCCCATGAGAAAAAGTTAGGAAGATCAACAGGATTATTCTTTTTGAGGTATCAAACATCTACATCGATAAGTCAATGTTCTTCAAGGGCTGCATTGGGTCTTTTATCGTCAGATATAATCATTTATTCATAAATATTATTTCTATATGTGTTTATATATATATATATATATATATATATATATATATATATATGTGTGTGTGTGTGTGTGTGTGTGTGTGTGTGTGTGTGTGTTGTAGAAGTGAAACCTTTGGAAAAGGGGTGAATTTACTCTGTTTTGAGTTGCCACCACATCACCATCCGAGTAAGCTTTTTGGAGATTATAGACTCCAATTTTTTTTTCATCGAGACAAAAAATTGAAAAACTACTGAAAAAAACAAAAAAACAAAACAAACTCATTATCACTTCATACTTTAGGTTGATATATATATATATATATATATATATATATATATATATATATATATATATATATATAGAGAGAGAGAGAGAGAGAGAGAGATAGGGAGAGATAGATTGAAAGAAAAAGACCGAAACAGACAACTAGATATGATCATAAATCAAAGACTAGATATCAATAGAGTGAGATAGTTTGGAAAACAGATGTAAACCAGCACACACATACACATGCACATACACGCACACACTCACACGTATCTTTGTCTGACGGATAGAATTAATAAAATGGTAGGAATGGACATTGTAAAGCTAGAATGGACAGCACAATGTCGGACAGGACGGAATAATCAGCTACAAATGGACATGGCCGGCTTTTATGTATAAAAAAGTAGATATTCAGAGAATTTGAAAAAAGACGAAACTAATGGAAGAAAAAAGACAAAACTAATGAAAGAAAAAAAGACGAAACTACTGAAAGAAAAAAGACGAAGCTGATGAAAAGGAAAAAAAAAGAACGTGATTGGGCTGGCGTGCAAGTCACTTCTTCAAATGCACATAAATATCCAAATTATTGCCATCAGATAAGCAGAGAGGCGCCAACTCAGTTTTTATTCATTTTCACATTACTTTGAGTGTCTGTCATAGAGTGATCATTAGCAAGCACGTTTCTGATGACAGTTCACTAGTTTATTGGGTATAATCTTCACTGAATGCTCTAGTGTTATGATCTTGCACCAGACTCGACCATAGTGGGATAGATAACAAGCTCGCTTTTCAGGTCAATCCAGTAGTTGAGTGAGTCCAATTTCACTAAGATATTCTCCAAATAAACTTGCGAATATTAAACCTCTTTTTAATGGCTTGGTATACAGCAAAGCTTACCGATTCTCACAGACCATTATTATTGTTTTGACTTCAATTTCCACTTGCTCTAACTAAAAAGAAACATTTTATCAGATCGCAAGAAACTTTCGACCAAAACTGTCAGCAAAAATTGACAAAATAGTTTTCCTGATTTTTTCTTTCTATCTATCTATCTATCTATCTATCTATCTATCTATCTATCTATCTATCTATGTTTTGCGCGGACAGTTTGCACCAATAAAGCAAGAGAGATAGAAGTTTACTCCTTACGTACCTAGAAAAGACATTTTTTTTGTTTTTTTATCATCTCCCCAATAAGTTAGTGGAGATTCATTTTCCAATGTTTGTGGGTCCTTTAGTTTACGTCAGGCAGCATTCACGCTTGGTTTTTCTTTCAACAATTTGACTTTTCTTTTGTGATCACTGCCCTACAAAAGAAAATGGAGTAACTTTATTGATCACCCCTTTTTTCAGTCATTTGATTGACCACCCCAACATGGTATTCCACCAAAAAAACATAGTTATGCGAAGATTTCTTTAGCGCGACTTGACATGGAATCTATTGGATCACTTTGCACTTGTATTTTAAAAAAATGAAAAGCTATTTCTTTTTCCTTCCATTCTTTTTGTACTCTTTATTTGAGTGTGTATAGAACAATTAGATCGGAGTACAGCCTGGATACGGAAATTTGTCATGTGTACAACCCAGGTAGGGTCGTCTGAAGCCATAACAAGTTTTTACTTTTTACTCTTAAACGATTAGAGAGAGAAAAGTCATTTTGAAATGTGTACCCATTTATCAAAAATGAATAAATGAAAAGATAATTTTAATCTTGGTGTAGTTTAGGTGATAAATTTGAGGTTCTTAATATCCAGCATTACAATAAATCTTTGTTGATTTGGGATCCCATTGTGTTAAAACAAAGTAGTCCTGTCAAATTAACATTGGATCTGGAAATAAATGTTAACTGGATAAATGTGGTATCATTGTAAGCGTAAGAGTGTCCTTTTTCAGAATTTCAACGTTCCTCTTCTTATTTTTTATTTCGCCATTTTCTAAGATGGCCGACAATTCGATCATCTCAAGTTGTTTTTAGGCCTGGAAACCCTATGTTTATGAAGATGATAGGATATATCGCTGGACTGGAGATTTTATTAGCTTTTCAACGATGTATTTTGTAAGTTTGTATCTGTTATTGCCGGCTATCTTGGAAAATTATGAATAAAAGAATCCCCTAAAGAGGAACGAAGAGGAATGTTGAAAATCTGAAAGAAGACAGTTTTACGCTTACAATGATACCAAATTCAGTCTGTCAAAATTTATTTCAGGCTAGACCCCTATTTGGGACTTTATTGTCTGGTAGACACCTATTCGGGTCTTGCCTCTTGCTGCATATCTAAACTAATTGTGTCGTGCAAGTCGCTTTGACTAGAGTTACCAACAAAGAGGAACAGTCAAAGACCAACAAAGACGTCCATCTTTTCAGTCTGAAACACAAACTGTTGTCATATTGATCTCTCTTTTGGAAGGATAATTAATATAAGCCTGAACATCATTCTAATTCAGCGATTTCAACATTGTGTTTCGCAGACCCTGTTGGCCCATCAGATAATGTTGAAAACTTATATTGATACCATGAATTTAATGTTACAATATCCGAAATCTTTTTATACCACTTGACTTACTTTCTTCATATTGTTGCGTATAAAAAAAAAACGACACAACCAATTGAATGATGAACCTCATGTTGCGAATCTTCCAGCGGGAGAGCACACCATCCATCGTACGACAATAGAAAAACATTATTATTGCACATAGAAGTGCACCGAGTATCAGGATTCGAATAAATGTAATCCATTTGAAATAAGAGTATTTTTAACAGTCAAAGTTGCTTTTCATTGTAGTTCATGAATTATTGTCTAAAAACTTTTAAAATAGCGGTCTGCCAAAATATTTCCTCTTCTTCGAACTTTGAAAGTTTCGAAACTGCTGTTTTAATTTGTTGCTGCTGATTCTCGTAATGGTTGTAAGGATCCTTATTTTTTATATTAATATTTGTATGACAACTCAAACGTTTTATTGGCCAATCATAGTCTTGAATCTGAGGGAAGCAGTTTATTTGAGATTTGCAATTTGTCTTTTTAAAGAGTAGAAAAGCAATTGGAAAATAAACATGTCCCCGGAGTCTGAAATGTCTGTTCGAATAGAAAACCCAGTCGATCTCGGACGAATGAGAAGTCATTCTGAAGAGAGGACCAAAGATAGACAAGTGTAAAAGTAATCACTGACTATTCGTCGTGGCAAATCTCGTTGAGCAACAAAATCTCGTCTGTCGCGAGAATTGGCCGGATGTTCATATGTATCTGGAAGAGATTTTGATAACAAATTCTGCCAGTTTGAAATGTCAGAAATAAAATGGATTGAAAACTTTTTCAAACCTTTTCCTCGACTTTATTTCTTTCTTCCTTATTCTTCCCTTCTCACTTTTTTCTTCATTCCCCCCTCGCCTTTCTTTTTTCTTTCTCTTTTCTTCACTTTCTTTCTTTCTTTCGTTCTTTCTTTCTTTTGTCTTCGTTCATTCCTTTCTTTCATTCTCACTTCCTCCTTTCTCCATCCTTTCTTGTCTTTCTCTCTTTCTTTGCCTCATTCCATTTTCGTCTTTGTAAATCTGCCCCTCTCCAAATCCGGATTAGGATTCGTACCAGAAGATAAACCAAAGCCTTAATCTTGCCTGAAACCAATTGCCTTCGATCGAGATCGAATCTTTAGCAATCAGCCTTCTTGAGTTGGTGAGGGTTATTCAGACTAAGAATGCACAGAATCATAATCATCATCATGACCATCAATCTTTTATCGCCCGTTGTTGGACAAATTACTTCACAAGGATTCGACAGATCTTTCTATCATGCGTGTCGTGGAGTCTATATTCATACTAGGTGCAGATCTTTTGTCTAAATACCAATTCGACGAATGATTTCGAAAAGATCAGGGTTGCATACTTAAGACAAGGGTTTCTCAACATTTTCCCCTAATGCATCCTTCTGTCATGTTTAAGACAACCTCCCCCTTGCCCCAAAGAATTCTTAATGTTACTAAAATGTCATTTTACTTTTGTTGTTTAATCCATGTGACCCTTCTTCTTAATCCCCACACGCATACATCAGTTCTTTCTTTTTCAATATCTTACTGATTGCACTAGAGCCACATTCAATGAATTATGAAGTTGATAAAAACTAAAATACTTCAGCCATTCCAAACTACATGTTTCGATGGAACTGTGTAGTTCTATTTGACAGCTACAATTCAGTCATTCCAGCTCTTTTAAATTGGTATTTGCATTCATCATTGCATTCTTAGTTCAATAAGTTCCTCGTCTGCCGTAAATAAATATAGGAAGAGTCAATACTAGGTGAACCCCTGGAAATTCCGTGGGAGTTGATGACTGAGATTATCCAATCAATTATCTAGTGTCTCTGCTCTCCCCACTGCCTATATCTTCTAATTCATTTCTTTTCGCCTTCCAACCATCGTTGCGTAACCATATACTTTAAAAAATCTAAATGTTATATAAACATAGATAAGTTTAATGCGCGAAAATATTCTTACACTTTATGTGAAATACTTAATTTTCTTTTCTGTCAACCTTCTTTCTGACCCTTTATTGAACTATCAAATTGTTAATTTCTTTCCTCTCCTTTTAAAACCCCTCCATCAGACTATACACGACTTTATTGTCCTCTCTCTTCCGACCCTCTTATTAAACTCGTTTTTCATTTTCCACCTACTCTGTTATTTTTTCTTCCCCCTTTCTCTCTTCTTAACCTCATATCAGGTTACCTAAGTCACGTTCCTGCTCTTCCACTCTCTCTCTCTCTCATCCTAACCTTTAATCAAACTACTTGACTTTCGTTTCTGTCTACTCTCTTCTCAACCTCCTATCATTTCATGTCCTATTTCTTCCACATTAAACTACCTAATTTCCCCCAATTTTATTGCAGAGTCTGAGGGTAACATTCAAACACTGGTAGGAACAACGATATCATAGATTTGTCCAATCTTCAAGATATTGTTCCTGCTTCTGGTTGAATCTGATTCCTTGACTAAAGAATCTAAAGACGGTGAGCAGCTAATGTCGATGAAAAATAACACCGAAAGTTTATCATTCCATACTGCTTCTACCGAGTGGCCAATTCCAAGCCCTTGCCACCCGATCAGGAACCCAAGCAACGTGTTAAGGGCGTCTGATACTTTTAACCAAATCATTGGTGCTTTTTCAATCTGTTATAAAGACCGATTAACTGTGTTGCCAATATACAAAAAAACAAAAACAAAAACAAAAAAAAAACAAAAAAAAACAGACAGTCAAGATTACACCGATGTAAGCCAGAGGCATCAAAGACACCAAACACAAGAATCAATCAGGATTACCCTAATATATGGAAGAGGCAATACAGACACTAAACACCAGAATCAGAAATTCAGGATAGCACCAATATGACAGCTGCAACAAAGACACTAAACGCTAGAATCTGACCGTCAAGATAACACACATATAAGGTATAGGCAACAAAGACACAAACACAAGAATCAGCCAGTCAAGATTACATCAATATAAGGTGAAAGCAACAAAGTCTCTTAATACCAGAATCAGACGGTCAAGATTACACCGATATAAGGTAGAAGCAACAAAGACATCAAACACGAGAATTTGAGAGTTATGACTATTCTGATATTGAGTAGAGGCAACCAGAACACTAAACAATGATCGGACAGTCATGACAACACAGATATAAAGTGAAGGCAACAAAGACACCAAACATAAGAATCAGACAGTCAGGATTACACTGATATGATGTGGAGGCAACTCAGTAAATCGTTCGATATAACAGATTGAAAAGGCAAAATAATCCTGAATGTCTGATTCTTTTGTTTTATGTATCTGTTGCATCTATCTTATATCGTTATTATCCTGACCATCTGACCCTCGTGTTTTGTGTCTTTGTTGCATCCACCTTTTATAAGTGTAATCCTGACTCTCCAATTCTTGTGTTCGGTGTCCTTGTTGTTTCTATGTATTGATGTCATCCTGTCAGTCTAATTCTTGAGTTTTGTGTCAGTGTTGCCTTGCTTGTCTGCTCATGTGATTTCATGTCTCTTAGTTTCCGTTTCTGCACACATTTGCAGGGTGCATTATCGAGTGAGGTTTGGATCAGTTCTGAGACAATATTCGAAAAGTTATGTGTATCATGTGATATTCGGTGACCACAGGTAAAATCACGTGAGGTGACGCGACACGTGTGAATTCTATGATCAATGTTTTTGGTTCTGAGTCTCGTGAGCTTGCATGTGTTTACACAAAGTAATGGCAATGTGTTCTCACCTTTACTCACTTCACTGATGTATCGCTCACGAAAAGGACGAACTGCGTTTGTCACCCCTGTTTACAATGTAGCTTCCAATGAGTTTCTCCCAGAACAAATCTCTATCACAAAATGCGCTTCCCGGAAAGACGAGATTAACGCTCAAGCCCAAGATTGCCCTGATCCACTGAATATGGCAGTTGGAGTCGGCGTAAAAGTTTTTGTGAGATTACTAACACAATCACATCAATCTACTGCCTTATAAGGGATATAATTGTGCAGCCGAGGCTATGAATTGTGAAAAAAACAGTAAAAAAGAACAACAGCAAAGAGGAAAACAGATTTCAGCAAACAGACGTGCACACACAGCAGAGTTTGATGAGCACCACTCAACTTCGTGTTCATGTCTTTGCATTACCCCTGTATACTCTTCCTGTTTATTAGATGATAGGCAAATTAACACATCGCAAATTATCATATATATTATCATATCATAGTCTATTGAAGGAATTGAAAGCTTTTCATTACAAACTGGTACATATTTCATACTTCTTTTGCTTAATTTCTGGATCTTAATGCTGCTCCTAGCAGGGATTTCTCGCAACTACATCATCTATTTATAGGTCTAATTCCCGTTTTTGTCCGAAACTCACCTTAAATATTGACTTATATACGAGAATATATAATCTGGTATGAATGGATGATTATAAGTTCGACCTGTTCAATCGTTTTCTGTTGTCAAGAAATTAATCTTCCTGCTTCTGAACATACAGACGCCCCTGAGCGTAACTCGTGTTTACTCAAGGGATCAAAATAACTCACCTAGATATGCAAGAAATCCACTTTGAGTAACAGTGGTGAACGCATTTCAATCCACTGACCCAAAGGAATGCTACGGCTGAATAACCTCTCTGGCTGGCACACTTCATTCATCACACTTTCCTTAGCATGGCATAAGACTAAATTCTGCGTACTGTACATGGAGTTCGTAAGCGGCTTTTTGGCCGGTACACCTCTATTGAACTTACATGAATTATCAACGCTCCATCAAAAAGTGATTAGTTCATTTATTACTTTTAGTGCCTGTTTTTACAGAGAATTTTTCGTAAGCTTTTTTCGGTCTGTTACTTGGTGATGGTTAGTCATCATATCAAATGACGTTAGATGGGTGATTATTCAGTCAGTCAGTCATGCATCTGCTGGTACCATTGAAGGTGTTGCAGCGTTATTTTACGTGAGTATTCATTATAAACCACGGACGAGTAGCTAAGCCCATCAAAGCTTCACCAGAGCCCTTTAAATGTTACCTATCAGGTACACGTTTCCTACTTTGTACCTTTTCCAGTCTCCATTCTACTGGACGAGCGGTCGGACTTTCTTGGTTTTGCTATTTTATTGGGAGTGAGAGGTGGGAAAGAAAAATGATGAATTCATACCTTTTCCAAGGGTATTAGTGCGAAGCAGATTCCAATTTATTGTGACGCTAACTGCTTGGCCATATGCACCTTTAATGGAAGATCAATTTAATTAATCCGTTAAAAAATCAGTTTTAAATGTTTTTCCTGCTGGGAAGGAATACTTCAAAACAATCTCTAGTAAGTTCAATGATTGTAGATGCAAGCAGAGCAATGATTCTTGATGTTGCTTGGTTGGAGAGGCTCGTGAATCTTCTAATTCGAACGGAAGCAGCAGTTTCCCTTGATTCACTCGACGTCACGTGATATAATTTGAAGCAAACACAGTGATACCTCGTTAAAGCGAACCCTCGTTAAGCCGGATATCAGATAAAACGGACGGAAGAGACTGACCATCACCATCATTCATAGCATTGTATCATAACTGGAACACTTCAAAATCACTACTACAATTACCTCTCCACATCCAGAAGTAAACAATGGAGTTTCAGATGAGTCAGATATTGATTGATTAAACCTCAACGAATTAACTTCGATGTTAAATGATTTCATTGCATATATATGTTTTATATGGTTATATGATGTATCATGTTCACTGTACAGTGTATATACTCTCCAATATCACATATGTATACTGCATTAACCGCTACCATCGGTTCTCAGCTGAAACAAATAACTCCCAAGTCTGTTTTAACGAAGGCTCGATGTATTTTTACATGCGCCCTCGTATCTCTGTATGGTACTTTTCGGTTGTTTGGTTGGTCTTTAGTACATTAAATATCAATTTCCTCAGTTGTATCATGCTGGATTAATATGAAACTTGAACCAAACCTTCCAGTGAATCATCTTCATATTCCTTTCCTTCCTCCTCTTTCCCGATTCTCCCCTACTCCTTCTACTATTATCATAACTGATAATGTTGAATGTCAATATTCTCGGCCGTATTGTGTTGAATTGATATGAAACTTGGTCCAGACTTCTGGATGAACAATCTTCTTCTTCTTCTTCTTCTTCTTCTTCTTCTTCTTCTTCTTCTTCTTCTTCTTCTTCTTCTTCTTCTTCTTCTTCCACCTGCTTCTACTACCACGCATCATTGAAGTTATGGTTCTTACTTTTGGTTCTTAAACAAAATGGCGCTAGACTAGGCAGCTAAAATCGGGAATCTTTCGCCGTTCAAAATTCTTTTTTTTTTTTTTTTTTACAGAAGAAGATTAATTCCGATTCTTCTTAACTTTATTGGTAGCTAACTTTTAACGTGCTATGCTTTCTACAACCCCCTCTGTGTGACTAACATTGAGAGGTCATCATTGAGAGGAGGGAACAAAAAAGTATTTGCTTCTGTTTCATTAAATGATTTATTCACCTTTACCAAAGATATTGGAAAAGGTACAGGTATCCATTGCTTAACGTTCTTCCGTGTAACATTCAAATCACTTAACCTTCTACTGACTGGATTGTAACCCGGATGTCAAGCAATGCATACTTGTATATATTTCCACTTGTTTTGTCAGTCTGCAAAAGTTCTCAATGAATTATACTGACGATTGTGTTGGCAATGAGCTAAGGAAGAACTGATTACATTTGGGGCTATATCCTGTGATTTTTCACGTTTACTTCCCCTGCATCATCCACAGCATCTAAAAAAGTTCCAGGGTTAGAGAGAAAATTAGATAAATTAGGGGGCTGATCCAGGACTTTTTCTGATTGAGATACATTTTTTCATTTCTCTCATACATATTTGTACTCGTTAATGTTTGTCCACACGATATTTCTCACTCGATTTCAATTATATTTTGTGGTAGGGTGTGTCATGCGCCAAGGAAGAATTGATTAGATTTGGGGCTACTTTTGGAATGTTTTGCCGTTACCTCCCCTGCATCTTAGTTTATATGTGTTTCACAGCCTACCTCGAGATGATCTTCTGAAACCTGGACTAGGAGATCAGAAGAATCAAAATAGGCGGCGAATAACTGAGCAACCTCAGATTTACAGACGACGTCGTCCTTTCCGCAGAGAACCTACACGACCTCCAACTAATGATGAACTAAACGAAGAAAGCAAAAAAGTCGACCTACAAATGAACTTCAGTAAAAAAAAAATCATGTGCAACAATCACATCGAGAATAAGGACATAGCTGTCAAAATCGAAGATGCAAAACCGGGGAGAGTAGACGACTACATCTATCTAGGACAACAAATCTCCATAAGATCCCCCAAAGAAGAGGAAATCAAGCGGAAAATCACTTTTGGATGGCAAACCTTCGGCAGAATAAGCTCAACTTTCAAAAACCAGACGATCCAAAAAATCTTAAAAAGAAGAGTATACAACCAATGCATTCTCCCGATAGTCATTTATGGAACTGAAATATTGAACGTTACCAAAAGATAGGCCCACAAACTGAGAACCATGCAACGTGCACATGAGAGAATAATGCTCAAACTTACATGGAGAGATCACAAAACAGCACAGTATATCAGGGAGGAAACGGGAGTCCAAGACATCATAGAATCTATTAAAAATACTTCAAATGACAATGGGCAGGCCATGACACAAGAATGGCAGACAACCCATGAACACTGTGACACACAACATTGATCCCCAGAGATCACATGCGAAACCGAGACCGACAGAATACAAGATGGAGAAATGAACTGGACGAATTCAGAAAATAGTGGCTCCACGACGCCCATGATAGAGAATTGAGGCGAATCCTGGGGAAGGTCTATGTCCAACGACGGACGATAAAAGACTGTGATGATGATGATGATGTTGATGATGATGATGATGAATGGAAATTGTGTTGACAGAGCTATGTGCTCTCTGAGTGCTGTCCAGTGATGTTCATTATTTTGTCAAGAAAAAAATATGTACTGATCCTGATGCAAGGATGTCACACAACCGCTGGACATCACGACGCACAACGTGGATCTCCAGAAATCATATGCTATTGCGTGGCTACCAAAAGATCATATGGCGTGACGAACTAGACAAATCCAGAAAATATCGGCTGTGCGTCGCTCATGAAAGAAGGGTCTAGGGCATCTTGGGTTAGGTCTATATCCGATGACTGACGCTGAAAGGCTGCTGCTGCTGATGAATTTGTATGTGTGTAAATGTCTCCTTTATAATACAAAAAAGTTCACTCGGTTGAATTTTTCTGAAACTTTCACTATGTTTTGTGTATGTATGTGTGTGTGTGTGTGTGTGTGTTTATATACCCATGTTAGTTGAGTAGCACAGATTTAACACGTATCCAAGTGGACTGACTGTCGAGGATGGGGGTTACCGATGGACTTGCTCCCGGGCTGGGATTCTTGTGCAGTATCTGTTCGCAGAACATGCTTTATTTTTGTGCCAGTGCAATTTTTACTGAGCATCCGTAGCTGGGATCTCACATTAACACCGACCTTATGCCACATCTTGCTCTAATGGGAATGCAAGTAAAAACGGTGCAGTATTTTTTCTGCTATGTCGTCGTTCTCAGACGAGATGCTGCATGAACAAGGCGAGCCGAGGGGTTCCGACCCCGGTGCAGCACCTCCTCATTGAACTATTGGGGATCAACTGATATTTCCCATCTCCCTGACACCCATCAAAGGAGATGGTTAAATTTTGTCCTTGTCCCCACGTTCAATCGCCGGGAAGTGGTTGAATAACAACTCGACAATTAAACAACGATAAATATGTGTCTTTCACGAAATAGCATTGTGTCTGTATCATTATTTGTATCTGCTGTGGATTGCTGTGGATTATTCGGAATAGGTTCGTCATGATTATGAAAAGGAAATAACCAGTGTATAAGCTATAAAGCGTGAATTGCACTGACAATTTTGAACAAATATTAAACTGTTTACTTCTTATTTACATGAATGTGGAAAAATACTGTTTAAGGCAAATTATTTAATCATTTTTGCTAATAATCTAAAATAATGTATTTATTTCAGTGTTACAAATACGAGATATTTCGTTGTTGTTAATTGCAACCCTGTCCTTAGCACTAACCCCAAACACCAACCCTAAACGCCAATTAAAAATAATATCCTTTATCGTTGAATTTAATAAAATGCAGTTTTAAATTGTCAAGTTTCCTGATACCATTTGTCTCGAAATAGGTAGTAGCAGCTTAAGTGACCGTGTCTCCTGGACTTATCTTGACGAACCTATCCCAAACAATTACCATAGTGTTCATCTCACCAGTGCTCAAATAGACTGACCGTTGAAGATAGGGTGTATTAATAGCCTCGCCTTTTTCACTAACTCAACTATCAACCAACGATATTCAAGCCATTTTAACGATATAGCTTCATGTCTGTATCATTGTTTTAAGCAGCTTATCTCTCCGCTGACCGTAGTATTGTATCAAGATGATCAATACTGATGCTGGCTCATATCTATGCATGGAGAAGAAGAAGAAGAAGAAGAAGAAGAAGAAGAAGAAGAAGAAGAAGAAGAAGAAGAAGCGCCTTAACTCGATATGAATGGAAATATACAGGATTATGCTTCTTGCAAAGCCAACTTCATGATAAGACGTGTACACACATTTCAACCATCAAGGTTACTACAAACATCGTGATATTTATGTGTACAAACATGTGTGTATGTGTCCGTTCGTTGATGTGTGTTTGCACGTGAGTGTCAATTATTGATGTGTGTATATGCGCATAATTATGCGTCCGTTTATTGGGATGTGTTTATGTGCGTATGAGTCGGTTCATTGGTGTATGCGCGTGCACATGTGTCCGTTTATTGTTTTGTGAGTGTGTGCACATGTGTTCGTTTATTAGCTCTTGTACGTGCGTGTATGCCCGTTTATTGGTGTGTGTATGTGCATATGTGTCCGTCTATTGGCATGTGCGTAAGCATATGTGTCCGTTTATTGATGTGTGCATGCGTAAGTATAATTCTTGGAGCACGCGCGCCTGTGTGTAAACCTGTCTATTGATATTTGTATGTGTGTATGTACCAAGTTATTGGTGCATGTGTTCGTGTGTGCCCATTTATTGATATTTGTTTGTGCGTGCGTCTGTTTAATGTTGTATGTGTGCGCGTGCATATGTCTTTTTATTGGTTTGTGTGTGTGTGTGTGTGTGTGGGTTTGTGTGTTTATTGGTATGTGTGGTTGTCTGTCTGTGTGCGTGTGTCCGTTCACTGGTGCATTAAACACGGCGATTTGAAAATCAGTTCAATACACCAATCACCCTCTCCCTTCTCCGCTCATTCTTGTTATCGATTTTTATTAAACACGCGCATGCGCACCACGTCGTGTTTTCTTTTCTCAACTTGGTTCCTGGCCAAACCGCATCTCGCTTTGCTTTTTACGCAAAACGAAGTGCTTTTCAACAAAGGTCAACCTATCAGCTTTGCATAATTCAATTGACGGCTAAGCGCACAATTCAGTGGGGGACAAGTGCGAAGCAGGACGTGTGGGCTGGCGTAGCGGTTATCGGCAAAGAATCAGCGTATCGCGTTCGAGTTTCGGCTGCGGCTGCTCACGTTCACTTTGCAACAATACCCTAGGGAGAAACATGAATCAACTTCTCCAACCATGGGTAATTAGCAGGGAAGTTGGAGCCCTTTACCTCTGTAAAGCAGTATTTTGGCAGCCTGTAAAAATTTACTTGCTTCTGAAACCCCTGTGCAGCCCAATGCTCTACAAGGGCTCTTGATGGATAAACAAACAGAGCAGAAGTGTGAAGCGGGGAGGGCTTATCGGGGTGACGTATGAAGAATTTGTAGGAAACAATTCCTTTTTTAAATTTTAATGTAGACACATTCAGAAGATGAATAACAAAAAAATTTGGCTTTGTGCCGACTATAAGCGGTAAAGTAAACACCTACATTTGTTATTGGAGGTTAGCAACACGCAAAATGGAAACAAGCGGAGAAATCTACATTCTTTCCATGGTAATGCCATTGGGAAAGACATGAATCCATCTCTTCTTTCTTCCAGCGATAGGTAAATAGCAGGGAAAACTATACTCTTCGGCCTTGGTTGGCAAAAGTTTTCGGGGAAAGACAACCCTGAATTCAACCAAGGAAAGTCTAATCCTTCGTCCAGCATCATAAGAGGTTGACAACGGACAGAGAAGGGAACTTGTCCTAAAAGATACGGTTATCGGGGCTCTGGCGGAGCTTCAACGGGTCTAGCAAGCCGGAAATAGATTATGTTACATGCAAGTAAAATAACCCTGCGACATCCACATTAGTACAAGCGTGCAGATGATAAAAAAGTGAAAACCAAATGGCTGCATGTATTTCGATCTAATCAGTTAACCGACAAATTGGATCGATTTGATTTAGAGAAACGAAATTAATAATAAAAGCATTTGCTTTAGAAAATGCAGCAACATTTTTTTCCAATTGTCATGGCTTCCTCTGACAGCAACAAAATATGAGGCATGGCCGACTTTTTTCTCTTATCGATTGTCTCTGCTCATGCTTCATATTCCCTGTAATGGTGGTGGCATCTGCCTGTCTCTCCAGGGCACAGGTCTGGTCAAGGTTGTGTGGAAGATGGGCAGTTGTCTGTGCAGCAAGTCTCTCCTTTCCACGCACCAACGTGGCCCAAGGGAAGGGCAAAGGCCGATACAGCTTGGCAGTATCGTCGCAAGAGTTGCCAGAATGAGAATTGCCTTGGGGACTCCAGCTCCATGTTTTGAATCCAGAATTGTCCTTCTCCTAGATTATATGCCTCCCAAGGTTAAAATATCCATTCTGTCCTGCTATTTTGCCTATAGATCCCGGGGAGGGGGGGAGAAATTGATCCATGCCTTTCCAACGAGCATTAGTGCAAAGTGAGTCCGCCAATTCAATTGTTCAAGCGCTTAACTGTTGTGTTACAAGCTCCTCCTATTCCCAGTGAACATCTTCGGGCACCATCAACAGTGTCTGACTTCCTTACGAAAATCATGGATGTCCGAGGCTTTTCCGAACGCACGTTGCTTTTCGAAATCGTTCAGTCCCAAAAGCGAGATTTTTTGTTCGCCTACCTCCGAAGGTGGAGTCCGTGGCAAGGTATGGTTAAAAGTGAGCACAATGGCAAATATTGCCACCCCCAGTGTCACGAAGATGTTAAACGTACTCCCGACTCTCCTATAATATCCGAGGCAAGGATGGATGAAATACTTCTCAAAGACGAATTGGATCTTAAAAAGGTTGAGAAAGCAGTAAAAAATTTTTTTGTGGTCAGATGGTTGATTCCATAATTTAGGAGATCATTCTGGTGCCATGCTGATTTTTTCATGTCATCTTCAGGGCAAAGGGGTTACTTGGCATTGACCGGTCCCTTTCTATATTGCTAAAAGCCCTTTGTTCGCTGCTTGTTTGGTTAGAGGTCATGATTTTGGAGATCGTCAGGGTGCCATGCTGATTGGCAATTTTAGCGGTATGCTTTGTTAGGGATGACACATTTAAAAATTGGTAAAAGGGGTGATCAATGAATAAGTAGCTTCTCTTATCTTTTGTTGGGCAGTGATCACTGAAAAAATATAAATATATACATCCAATTCCACGGTGTTTGTTGAGTGAGGCATTCAACGACAGAAGAATAACTAACTAGACCAGGACTTAAATATTGCCTGAGAGGAAATCGATATCAAAAAGACTGATAGACAACATCGTGATAGCTGGATGGGACCTCGTCTTCTATTGCTGACGACGTGGGGTCAAATAATTAACTACAATTTTATGAGAAAAAAAGGCGATTCATTCTCCAATTTCTTCCCAGTTTGTAACTGAGTCAAGTTGATGTGATTGGAGAGAAAAAAAATGGTGTACGAAGGCAAATGCACAGTCGGGAAGAAGAAGAAGAAGAAGAAGAAGAAGAAGAAGAAGAAGAAGAAGAAGAAGAAGAAGAAGAAGAAGAAGAAGAAGAAGAAGAAGAAGAAGAAGAAAGGAAAGAAGAAAAAGAGATAATAATTAATAATGATAATAATAATGATGATGATAATGAAAGTAATAAGAAGAAGAAGAAAAAGAAGGAGAAGAAGAAGAAGAAGCAGAAGAAGAGGGAAGATGAAAAAAAAGAAGAAAAAAAGAAACAGATTAATGATGCACCAAAAATTTTCGAGATTGAGATTCTCAACCAAAATTTTCTCCCACTCTCTTTAAAAGAAGATAAGAAACATAATGAAAAATCTATGTGCGGTACATAAAAAAAAAACGTTGTAGAAAAAGTCATAACTTGGTTCGGTGGATAAGAGATAAGTCAGAGGAATTTTTTTTCAAAAGCATAATCAATATTTTAAAAGATTATATTCATAGAAATAAAATAAATCATATTTTGATAAGATGTGTAATATTTTAATTCAAAATAATAATTTTGATATTTCTTTTTGTTTTACCACTTTTTTGTACCGTATGTTATGACTTTTTCCATGTTTTTTCTTTTTATTAGTGACGTTTTTTAATCCTAAAATCAGGCGTATAACTTTTTTTATTAAACTTATTCAGGTAGTGTTGAATTGCTTTTATCATATTTATGCGTATATACACCGGAACAGCTGTCTGTGGATGACACAATAATTATACGTATATATATATATATATATATATATATATATATATATATATATATATATATATATATATATATATATATATATATATATATATATATATATTCTTTATCATTTGCAGGAGCACTTGTTGGTCGCGTATGCACTAAATTTTGCTGACCCCCTTAACCCTTTCCGTCCCCTAAACCCATTAATCAGGAACTATAAATGTTTCGTTAAAAAACAACTTTAATACACTCAAATTGTAAATGTAAAAATGAATAAATGAAAACGGGAAAATATAGAGTAAAAAATTAGATTTTAAAACTCAACTTAATGTTTCTTTATAGTGACAGATCTAACAATTATCGCAGAATCAATTTTCTTAGTCAAAAACCTTAACACGAAAGAATCTTTTTTTTTAGACTAAATTCGAGTTATTTTCATGCAGTTATAACCAAGATTAAACTTTCGAAGAAGATATTCAATCACTGAGATACGTTTTAAAAGAAATTTAAAAAAATGTGCCGTAGATGTTAGTTCAAGAAATTTACAGTTAATTAACGAGAACTATGTTGTGTAGTGATTAATTTTTTCCCATTGTATGCAATTATTTACCTTCATCTTAAATTTGTTGCTTTTTCAAATTTTCATCCTGTCCGAGAGAAAAACGAAAAAATATTCAGATAAATAAAAAAAAGTAGCACAAAAATAAAGAAAAAATGATCAATAATGATTTACAATACTTCATCTATTGAAAAATGAATAAATTTCTTTGCTATCAAGTGAATAGGAGAATTGTTTTAATATCTAAAATACCATCCACAAATGTAAGCATTTTTTCAACCATGAGAGACGTTGTTTGTAAGAGTCGTGTCTCAATTTTCTATGTAATCTGGGAATAAGCGAAGCAGAATATTAACATTCATTTTCATCTCTCAGTGAGTCGAACTCTCTTGCAAAGCGATCATACCGAACAAAAGCACACGCATGCACTCACACATACATATGCACACACACACATGTACAACTTGATCATTATCATTAATTATTTTTCCACTATTTACTCTAATCTTAATTGTTGTTGCTTTTTTTTTTTATCGAAACCCAATTTAGGCGTGGTTCCCTTCAGCAGTGAGAAAATAAATCAATGCATATCGGAATAAAGAATAAGTTCCAAGTGAGACTCAACCTCAAAGCTGTATATGTACCAGTTTAACGTGCGACCGCTCCTACTACTGAATAACTGGAACTGGAAAGAGCGAATCCAAATTAAACCCTTGCACTATGTTTGTTATTAACTGATAAATCACTATCGGTAATTCTATCTATGTTATATTCTATTCATTTTCCAAGTTTAATTATTGTAAATCTTTATATATTTTGTCTGTTTAAAAAAAAATTATAGAAAAAATGTTTCAAGTTATTAATTATTTTTTTTGTCGAGATCCTGTTTTCCAGGAGGAATCGATTTACAGAGGTCAGCGAGGACTGACCAAATTCTATCGTCGATGTCAAAAGATTAACACCTGGAGGTTCATGATATCAGAAGAGAAGGCCATTTTTCTCTCCCTTCGGGCGAAGAAGCCATACATCTATATTCATTAACATTCGAAAATCCATAAAACAGTAACTACAATTGTTTAAAAGTTCAAAACAGATGCGATCTGAATATCGAATAGGAAAAATAATTTCTCTGTTAAATTTAATACAATATTAATATATCGGTTTGAAATATACTGAGATGTTATAAAATCGAATTACAGGTAAAGAGGAAGTCATACACAAAAGATTTCCACTTGTTCTTTTACAAAGTAATCTTTCCATGAATAAATTCAGTAATCAAAGACCGTATCTTCATTATATCTTAGTTGTATATCCTTTGTTTGACCGATTTACCTCAGACGGTGTGACAGACGGACTTATTCCTACTGTTATCAGATTAAAGTATGACAGACGGACGGATAGACGGACATATAGCAATTTGTAATGTTGATTGATGGGAGATATTCTTTGAATTGACCAATAGATCAGCTTGAATCGATGGGCAATCAAGACAGATAACTCTGCATCGAATACTTAAAAACATCTAAATCAAGATCGAATTAATGAAAAGATTTCGTAGCATGCCTCTTCGAACTGGCGAAAAAATGTTACAGAAAATAGAAATAAAAACTGGTGTCCAGAGCCTGACCTTCGCCAAGACTCGAACACCGATTGCTTGCTATAGAGGGAGGTTGCTACTGTTGTTTTTCACATAGATTGCTTTATATGCTCGTATTCAAGAGTGTTTGGTATGAAAAGGCAGACAAGTTATTTAAGCGACTCTTTTTTTTAGCGTATGTGAAATTTCGCTTTATATTTGATTAATTATTTGTACGTCAGTTTGCGTGTGTGAGAGAGGATTTGCATGTGCACAAAAGTATACGTGTGTTTCAGAGAGAGAGAGAGAGAGAGAGAGAGGCGGGAATTGTTATGATGTTAGTGGTTAACAATCAGCGTGTTGTCATCTCTGTTACAACATCACCCTACATCCCGTTTCTACCACCCGTGCGTGCTATTTGGGAGTAGGCTCTCTCTTTCTCTCGACCCTGGGTCTGAAGACCTCCAACCCTCTGGCCCACCTAACATGTTTCATTTCCAAGAGGAACAGACTCACCAAAGTCCCATTTTTCGTGTACTCTAATTGATGAGAATGGTCGAGAAACAGCGCTATTCTCTGTTTGTTTCTCTTCCGCAACACAAGCGAATTCCTCGGGGCTCCAGTCTGGAATTTCTCCAGAGCTCTTTGCCAAGGAACTTTGGCTTAATTCTGCCGAGGAATTTCTAAATGCTTTGACTGACGATGATGGAGATGCTACGAGGAGGCAACGTGTACGTACGTGTGTGTTTGTGCATGTGTGTAATTGTGTGCGTGTGTTAGAGGATGGCTTCTTGAGTTTTTTTTCTCTTGTTTGGAGAGGAAATCGAGAAGAGGGATGATGCCAAAACCAGATCCGCACAGCGCTTCAAAGTTTTTTTTCTCCAGATACATCAATAATAATAATAATAATAATAATAATAATAATAATAATAATAATAATGATGATGATCCTCAATTAGCAATGTGTTTTTGTACTCTGTCACGCTAGGGTGGGGCGCTAGTGATGAAGTAGAATAGAATTTTATGTTTTGAAAACAGTAAGAACGCTGAATTTAGAGAATTAAATAAAATGAAAATATGAAAAAAAGGGATAAAAACAAAAACAAAAAATCCGTTTGTGATCAGAAGAGCGCTATCCTCCAACCTCACTGCAATTTAAATTTCAATGTATTTCTATATATTTCATATTCACCGCCATCTTTGGTAAACTAGTAATAATAATACACTCAGAAAAATATTTAGAATTTTCCAGAGAAATGAAAAACATTAGGATCTGAATGTGACGATTGTATCCGTGATTTTTAGTGGACTTTGACCAGCATCGTAAACAGTTTTGGGTAATTGGAAATGTGAGGAAGAATTGAAACCATCCACACAACAGGATTATGAAAATCAGTAAAACTACTGTACTTGGGGATTGAGGGGACTTGCTGTCACTTGATTTCCAGTGAAAGCCCCTAGTGATCAAAAGTAAAAAAAACAGGGGGTACGATAATAATAATAATAATAATAATAATAATAATGATGATGATGATGATGATGATGGATTCACGGGTACAGGTTGAAGAAATTCACCACACAAATGACGGACTGATCCACCAACTCTAAAGCTGCCTGGATGAAGGTGAGGTCCCAGGCTGGATGAAAAGAGACCTCCGCCCAAATGGGCACTGAATTGGTGAATTGGGCAAGCAATTATAGACTTATCATGTACCTTCCACCTCTGTGAAAAATCCTGACCTGATAGATAGTGAATAGGAGAATATATCATGGAAGAGAAGGACTCTTACCTGAAGAAGAGAAAGGATGCAGGAAGGGGACCAAAGGACCGAATGACTTGCTCTACATTGACTAGATGGTTCTAAAAGAAGTAAAGGTATATTGCAATTGGATGGATAGATTATAAAAAAAACATACGACATGATCTCACATAGCTGGATACTCGAATGTCTCGAGGTACTCAGAATGAGAGAATCACTGGTGAGATCCATTGCTGACTCCCAAAAAATCTGGAGTGAAGACTTGACAGCTGCAGGAGAAGAGGTTGGGACTCCTTGTCACCACTACTATTTGCACTGACCATGATACCATTAAACAGAAACTTGAAAACAGCAAAAGATACTAATTCTCAAAGCAAAAAGTCAATCACCCAATGTACATGGACGTCATAAAACCATTTGCAAAGAACAGGGAAGAACTCAAAATGTTATTAAAGAATACAGCGATGGCATTGGGATGGAATTCGGGATTGAAAATGCACAACGCCCACTAATGTTAATGCACAGGGAAGGCTCAACAAAAAAAAATAGAGCTTTAAGAAAACAGGATCAATATAAATACTTGAGGGTTTTCGGGTGCAACTCGACTAAACAGGAAGACTTGTAAAATGAAAAAAGGAATACCTAAAGAGAATGAGAAAATATTAGAGACCAAGCTAAATAGCGGAACTTTGATAAAAGGAATAAAAACATCGGCAGTATCGGTAATAAGATACACTGGTCCATTTCTTTGATGGACAAAGGATAGACTCCAATCAATGGACCTGCGAACAAGGAAGCCTATGACGATGCAGAAGGATTCACACCCCAGTTTGACACAGATAGACTGAAGAGGGAAGAAGGCGACGATTAATCAGCATAAAAGTCCAAATGACCAATACAGAATTAGAAAAAGTATGTGCAAGCAAACCATGAAGATATAATGCAATGAGCTTGAAGAAGAGAAACAAACAACAAAAAAGTAGCAGAAGAAGTATCAAATAAGACAAGAAAGAAAGAAAATAAGGACAGGTAAAACTACATGGAAAATTCAAATGACAAATAGAAAATATCACAGACGAGCCATCGTGGACATGGCAAAGTAAACCTGAAGAGAGAAATAGAATCACTTATCATGGCTGTGCCAAACAAATACATCAGGACAAACTGTGATAAGGCAAAGATTGACAGAAACCAAACAAACAACAAATGCCGCCTACGTGTAAAAAGGGATGAGATTGATAACCACATAAATAGTGAATGTAGATAACAAACCCAGAAGGAGTAGAAGAATGGACACGACAGAGTAGTAACTGCTATACACAGGGAACTAAGCAAATAACCGGGATTCAATCATGTCAAATTGTACCAGCACAAACTAGAAACCGTCTTGAAAAGGAGAAACCATAAACTAAAAAACTCCCAAACAAACTGCAATAAAAGTTGCAGAAAATATACAAACCGTAGTTAAGTAATAGGGACTATCAATGTTAAAAGAACACTGGGAACAAAAAGCCTTAGATGGTTCATGCCCACTTCATACCTAAGATGCTGATAAAGATAATGTTAAAAACCATCAGTTGTTATAAAGTTCAGGATTAAAATTCGGAATAAAGGGTTTCATCCTTGCTTCCTACGAGTCTTCATACCAGGAACTACATAGCACATCTTATAGAAAACGCTGGTAACCCTACTGCAGATACTTTGACTCTCGACTGCATCATATCTGGATGTCCTATTGTATCCCTCAATGAATACAAACTTGAGCACGATGTAGTGGGGCAATATAACCACTTGGTAGTCTATGAGCACTTTAGTATGAACACCACCAAGAATCTGTATCTGTAATTTTAGGATTTTCTAGTACACCATTTAGTCAATCCCTAAACACATAATTGAGGACAGGAAAGAAAATGGTGGCCTATGAATATAAATGACCATTTCACCAGATGTAAACATATTTGTTGAAGAGTTTGGAAAATGTACAAAAACCTGGACATTGAGAAAATGAAAATGCGACAACTCAAGTCCAAATGAATCTCTGTTGCTATAAAAGCCATTGATGTTATTAGAAATGATGTCTACAAATATCTAGGTAGGGCATTGCTTAGTGCATTGGGAACCTTTGGATTCGTCCTTGGGTTACCCAATTATTACTCAGCCCTGCTGCTCAGGGCAGCGCTGTCCCATTGCACTCAGAGGGACAGGTCGGGCTCATCCTGATGCCTTCGTGACCTCGATTGCATCAACCGGAGCTATTCAAAACTCGACCTTGTGTCACATCTCGCTGTAGTGGGAGTAAAAAGCTATCTGGAACCCCATACTCAGCTTAGCTGCAGGGGAGTAGTTCGTATCAGACAGTGCTATCCCATAGCACTAAGAGGAATAGGTTGGGATCGTCCTGATGCTTTTGCAACTTCAGTTGCGGCGGCTGGAGCTATTTTTGAGGGTGCTCCATCCCATGTTAAACTCGACTTTGTGTCGTATCTCACTCTCGTGGGAGCACAAGTGAATAGGACAGCAGAAAACCCAAACATATATGGAATAAACAAAATTATCCTTACAGGCAGCGCCCATATCTTTCGTAAAGCACTGTTCATGCAAATATATGGTCTTTCATACAACTTCGTACTGTTTATTTTCTGTAGCCTTGTCTTCCATGGATCACCTTTAAAGTTTTAAGTTGTCAGCCTTAAGTTTCGGGCTGAAATCTGGTGTGTAATGAATACAGACATCAAGAGAAAATCCTCTATATTAATGATAATAGTGATAATAATGATAATGATAATAACTGACATCATTAGAATATATCTATAATAATAATTATAATAAAAATAATAATAATGTAAAGAAACAAATGAAAAAAAAAGAAGCTAGAGTAGAAGACGAAATCGCGTTTATGAACCGCAAAAAATGATGCTACAAAAATGGACGAAAAGCAGCAATAAAGGGAACCCAACATAAAATCTCAGTTAAGGAAAGGAAGACCAAGAGATAGCGATGCAGAGTTCAGTTGTATAGACAAAATAGAATGTTCTAGAACATTGAAAAAAGATAAATGGAGCAAGACAGGAAATTGGAGAAACAGCAAAGAAACAGAGAAAAACCGGATGTTACGGAGAGAAAACATTTCTGGAACAGGGTTAAGGTTAAAGGATACAAGGAGTACAACAGAGAGACAAAACGGCTGACCAACCAGAAAAATGAATTGCGAGAGATCAAAAACGGATAGGAGATTAAAATAAACTTGAAGACCAGGTGTAGGATTCTAATGAAAATAGACAACTGGGAAGCAACAGGCTAAGATGGATTCCATGGTTTTTGTTTCAATAGATTCACAGCCATACATGGAGGACTATCATAACAATTATGCAATTGCCTAATGGAAATCAAAATCTCCAAATAGATGACGGAGTTAAATAACCTCAAGTAATTATGGGCCAATGAAGTGCCTGCCCACAATGTAGAACTAACTGCACAATTTGCTGAAGAGAGGAGACTCTTCAGCATCTCAACTTTTCACCATTGCAATCATACCATCAAACTATAATTTTCGAAATTCTTTCTAAAATCACTTGTACGTAAGAGATAATATCAATAGACTATATGCTGAGGCAAATCAGAGAGGAAGAGAGCTCTTCAGCATTGAAGATTAAGTCAACGCTGCTCTCAAATGACTTGAGGACTGCTCAGGACAGAGTGATGAAAGAATGATTACAACAGCCAAAGGTTGAAATAAAATTAACAGGAATAATGAATTAGGAAACAAATAAGAAACCTAAAATGATGGAGAAAAACAGCAACAATCGCACGACATTTCAGGAGACAAATTGAAGGAATTGCAGGTAGAAGGACATAAACATGGTTGCAAAGAGAACATCTGAATTAATGATTAAATCCTTATTGAAGGCAACCAATAACAGTGCGATAAGAAACAATTATATAGTGGCCAATATAGACGAGAAATAAGTGATTATGCAGGTTTGACCTTAACAATGGATGGCATTGCGTAAATCATAATCTGTCTCAGAAAATGAAAAACGTGAAATTCTCTAGGATTTTTTGATTCAAGCAGATCATCGAATCCAATGCAGACCAGATCTAGTTATTGAAAACAAGGAGAAAAAATGTCTGATAGTTGATACTGATATTCTAGCAGACAACTGAGTAGAATTGGAAATAGGTGAAAAAACAATTATTTACACCTTGCAAAAGAATTTGAAAAATTTGGAACATGAAGGAATCGGATCTCTGAGACAGAATCGAAACCATCCAGAAAACTTTACATTTTGATAATATCATTTTTATTATAGGTTGTAGTATACCGAGGAGAGTGCTGGGGAATTCAGGAAACTTTTATGGATTGCTTGCATTTTCCTCATACTCTCTATTTTATTTCGTCTTCTAACAATGGAGTTCCACACTATTCTCAGTGCTTCAATGATTAGAGATATAAATGTTACACTTCAAGGTTTTGAATGTATTTGCTTTTTCTCTCTTTCAGACTCACTCTGTAGTTTGATTGCAAAACAAAAACTGAGATCTTAGAGATTCTTATCATCATTATTACCAAATCAATGGATATAATATTTATCAATATTATTTTTGATGGGGAAGTTGTTTATCCTTGGTAGGACGAAATAACAATGCCACTGTAAAAACGATGGTCTGTTCGTGAACAGAAAAACGATGTGGGGTTCCGGCTGGGAAATAGAATCGTGCCGTTGGCAAAAGAACTTTGTTTTTATCTGCCCGATGCTGACAAAAATACCAATAAAAGAAATTAATGAGATGGGATGATATCATTCCCATATATTACAAGATTGTGTGTATGTGCCAGAGAGAGAGAGAGAGAGAGAGAGAGAGAGAGAGAGAGAGAGAGAGAGAGAGAGCGCAAGACGAGTGTAAGAAGAGTGAGCCAATCGATGCAATACCATGCCGAGGCAAAATCGATCTTTCACAACAGTATTTTGTATCCTGTTTAACTTCTACCTAAAAATCATACTCAAATGAAATACATTTTTCTCTTTCTATCTACCGTATTTCGGCCACCTAAAAAAATTGATACTTTTGCAGAAAGAAATGCAAAGCACCGAACCAGTATTTTCTCCTGGACGTCCAGGGAAAGTGACGCAACGATATACACTGATCCTTCTCAGAGAATGGATAGGCCACAAAAGATCGTCGCAGATGGAGTGACGAGAACGAAGAGAACAATGGAATCTTTTCATTAGGCACTGATTTACTAGGGTTAGTGCCTAAATATCAATTGTTATAGTTACAACCTCTCGACCGGTCTACCCTCTGGTCTTCTTCAAATATCTGTCGTTGTTGATAATCTGGGAATTTTCAACAGGACCCTTTATTCAATCCATAGGAGCAGGTTGTTCTCATTCGCCATCAAAGCATCAGTTAATTCTCCCTACTATATTCATCCTTTCAATGTTGCTTGTCTGCCTCTTCCACTGAACCAGATTACCTAACTTCTTTGCACCACCAGACCCAGGGATTGAACTAGATACGATTAACCAACGCTTTTATCCACTCAGCAATGTATCTTGCTTTTAATACCTGTGCCTTCTTAGATTATCTGATGAAACCTTTTTGGTATATTTCATCATTTCCTGTGATTCCATATATAGAGGAACATGATTCGTTCTACAGGAACAAACTTGATGGGACCC
>OY735234.1:22500-162500 GCA_963457665.1 Thysanoteuthis rhombus | reverse complement strand
CTAGAAACAAATAAAGTTTTCCACGAACAAATTTCATTACAAATTCAAAAAAATTCGCTCTGTTCTTATAATTTGTATTTATATCGTCACATTATTTTTTTTGGTGCAAGTAGTAAGATTCAATAAGGTGTTCAATGATAAGAATATTGGCACTCAGTGAGGAGCTATGGATTTCCATTTTGTGCAGAGAGCCAAAGATTCTCCATTGTTTGGAAATCTCGTAATTTCTCGTGATGGTTGAGATTTTTTCGGCCAGTATTGCACCCCCCCAAACGAACAAAAAAATCAAAATATCTCTAGTCATAATAGTCATACTTGTTCGAGCGCACGTTAATCAACCAAAACAAAGTCTTCTATGTATCTTTTATTCATTGAATTATTCTTTTTCCGATTTTGTCACCACTTATTTCTCACCATTTAGTGAAATTTCGGGAGAAGTGTTTACATTTTGGGGCGGATCAAGGGATTTTCGCATGGTCTAGTCCTTGCATCGCATCCCTTTGTACATAGCATAATCTCTCCAACGGTTCTCAATGAATTAAAAAAAAAATTGTTGAAGTGTGGGGAAAGAAAGAAAAAAGAAGCGTATACATTTTGGGGGGAGGGATCTAGGAATTTTCCACCCTCCACTGCATCATAGCTCAATCTACACAGTACAATATCTCCAAATGTTCTCGATGAATTTCAGTGGAATTCGTATTGAAACGTATGCAATGGGTTAAGGATGAAGTGTTTACATTTTTTGGCGATCCTGGGATTTTCTTATCTTCCCAGCATCATAGCTGTATGTATACAGCACAATGTCTCCAAAGATTTTCGATGAATTTCGATGGAATTTTGTCAGGATTGATCTTGGAAATTTTCCAAGTTACCTACCCTGCATCGTGACTGCTTGTATACAACACACTATCTCCAAAGGTTCTCAATGATTTGCAGGGTAATTTCAATGAAAGGTAAACAATGAACTAATGGAGCAGTATTTGAATTTCTTGAGGGATCCAAGAAATTATAATAGTTACCTCCCGAACATTTTAGCTATGTGCACAAAGCACAAAATCCTCCCCACCCAATTTTTCAATGAATTTCAGTGAACTTTTGTGGGAGCGTGGACAATGGACTGAAGAAGAAATGTATACATTATGGGGTGCGTCCAGGAATTTCCGACGGTAACCTCCCTATATCGTAAATATATGTACATTGCACAATATCTCCGAATGTTCTCAATGAATTTTGTGGAAGGGTGCACAATAGGCCAAAGAAAAACTGTTTACGCTTTAGGGTGGTTCCAGGAATTTTCAGTCACCTTTTCAGCATTTTTGTTAAAATGAATTATGTTGAAGGAATCCTTATTCTAAAAAGAGGAATTTTTATACGTTTATTTCTAGTGAGGGTTCTATTTACAACGTATATATATATATATATATATATATATATATATATATATATATATACTGCTCATTTGGACTCTTTCTCTCCGCCAATCATAGATAACTACGGCTTTGAAGTATTGTGATCGACACCATTATTCCAGAACACGTATTTCGTTTATATATATATATATGTGTGTATAAATATGATGTGACTATGCTGCAGAACCGGACCCTCTCTTTCCGTCCACTGAGTTAAATTATGCCTCCGAAGTATTTTGAATACTTATTTTTATTTTATTTCATTGGGTATTGAGGGAGGGTCTAATTTACGATCATATGAATATCTTGTACAAATCAAAGACACATCTGATATATTGGTACGGGTGTCACCCTCGATATAGCGTGGCTCACAGCCCCCAATACAGTGCGATTATACAAAGGAAATGACTTGACATGGAGCTTAAAGGCCGGTGAAGACAGCCTTAAAGCAAATGTAAACAAAAAACAAATTTAATTTAAATAATTTTTGAAAAAAAATCTTGTTGACAAATGTTGACATCCAGTCTCAGGACCACCAGCCATGCCTGTTCTTCCTCTTTTGCCCCCACTATCATTAAAAGAGCTTTTTTTCCCATTCCCTCATGATCATTGGGCAGGCATTTGGTACACATATACATTAAAGATATATATCCATGCATTTATACATAAGTATTTATAAGTATGTATGGAATCCAAATTTATGTGTGTATACATGAACGAATGTCTATGTTAATGTGTTTCCATACATGTCTGCAGGTTATAATGTTGTTTTTTTTCCCGGAATAGTTTTATGAAACATAAATGGTGTGAATATATTTTGTGATCGTATGCTTTTTATGTGTCTGCTTATAATGCAATATACATATGAATCATGTGTCATTTAAAAATCATGATATACACTCATACACTATATTTACAATCACACATACACACGCGAATACAAATACTCACATACATAAAAACATAGTACAGACATATACAAAGATATTTACAAAACGTGCGATTATTTTGGAAAATAGCTCCTTCAACCCAGGAGCAACTCTTGTTTACATTGGTGCAATCAGTCGCAGTGAATTCGATGATCATGACAGAAACGATGGAGGAGGTATTTCAAGGGAAAGGAGTGTCTCTATATAAACGGGCTGGGGAAGCGGGGTCGATACAAAATTAAAACTGGTCCGAAACACTAACACAAACATTGCGTGCTGTGTTCAATAACGAAACAATTAGTGGCCCCATCGTGAGAAATTACTAGAACAAAAAAAGAAAAACAAAAAATGATAAATTATTGGACGTTTCTCAGAAATGATAGCTGAGTCAGAGACACATGGGGTTTTGTTTGAGGGATTCAATCAGACAATCAATCAAATAAAACTCTTACTATTGACCCTCAGCACCGCAGACCTCAGGGGATTTTCATTCGTATGAACCCGCGCGCGTCAGTGAGAGTATGTGCATATGAGTGTTTGTTTGAGTCAAAAACGTCGGTATGATTTATGAATGAATTATACACATATATTTTAGTATAAATGTAATTATTTCAAACAAAAAAGCGCAGTATTTTATTGTTTATTGCTCTATTAGATGGAGTATGAACCATTTATGACTACTACTTACTAGTTGAGTTGTGATGAAAAATACTTTTTGTCGATTTTTCACAACTGTTGAAATTTTCTTTTTTCTAATAATTTTAAAACAATGAGGCAATTTGATGAAAACGATCTCCTCTCCAATATGAGATAAACGTCTGTTTTATTCTTGAAACATCTGAGATGCCTATATTTAGTGTATATTGTTTTCTGTGCTTCTACTGAAGCATCATCAACAGCAGTTTGCTTCACCTTAGCCTCAATCTATGACTTTGCTGCTATGGAAATTAACATTAGAAAACAAAACAAAAACAAAAAAACGACAAAGGCTACGTATCATACATTTGCAAGCAAAAGTATTTGAACCCCTCGGAATTCTTTCTATTTTAGTACATCAAAACCAGTAATTTAAATGGATTTAAAAGAAGTGTCATACGTCTATACAAAATTATCGAAATTGGTGAGTGGAAAATTTTGAAAAATCTTGCTCACTCACCCCCCCCTCAACAAATTAAAAAATGGTGTGCATATAAATATTCAACCCCCTTTCTATGAAGCCCTTGAATAAGATCAGATGAAACGAATAATTGTAACACGTCATATGATGCTGAATAAAGTCCACTTGTTTGCAATCAGACCAGTCACATGATCTCAGTATACATAATTTTTAAACTTTATAACATGAAACCTAGGCAAAATAATCAAAATCTGAAAAAATCCATTTCCATTTGTGGGTGTAATGCAACAAAATAGGGAATATATCAACGGGGAAGAATACTTTTACGCACAAATATGAACAGGTACACCAATATCTACCGTGGAACTTTCCTGCTCCTTTAAGGTTATTTTTGGTCCCCCACCCCCTTGCCGTGTTTATGAGTTTTGATGAGTGGCGATGATTGTGAAAATAGAAACCATGATGTTGATTAGGAAATCGATAGGATTTATTTCTAGACTGACTCATCTCAAGACCAATTCATCTCCAGACTGATGGAATTAGAGTCAGCTGAGAAATCTGAGAAACAATATCCCCTTCTGTTGACGGAAACTCTGGACTGGAAGTGTTAGCCATGATACTGTTTCCAGCTTCTTACTTGTACAGGATGTGTAAAGAGTTACGAACGGGTCATCTTCATCAGTCCTCGGTTGCAATCATTTTGTGTGAGAAAGTCAATTAGAGGAAACCTTTCTAATTCATATCATGCCTTTTCAATCCAGTGCTCCATAGTTCGACAACTCTCATGGTCCAGCATGGTTTATTTGTGGATCTGCAACTTTTGTTTGGTTTCAAATCGCAATTGGAACTGTAATTTATAACCGACTCATTAAATCAAATGTGTGAAAAGCTAACCCTGCTTGAAACCAAACTGCAAAACTCGACAACTCTTGATATTTATTTCAGCAGAAAATTAAACATGTGCTTATTAATTTTTCTGAATCTTATGAATCGAATTACTTTTAATACTTAATAACCAATAGATGATGATGATGATGATGATGATGATGATGATGATGATGATGATGATGATGATGATGATGATGATGATGATGATGATGATCATCATCATCATCATCATCATCATCATCATCATCATCATCATCATCATCATCATCATCATCATCCTTTAATGTCCGTCGTTGGACATGGACCATCCTCAGGATTCGCCAGATTTCTCTATTGTGAGCGTCGCTGAGCCAGTATGTTCCGAATTTGTCTTGTTCATCTCGCCATCTTGTATTTTTTCGGCCTCAGTTGTGCATGCGATCTCCGGGGATCCATGTTGTGAGTCGTGATGTCCATCGGTTGTCTGCCATTCTTGCAACGTGACCTGCTCATTGCCATTTGAATTTTTTTAATAGATTCTATGATGTCTCTGACTCCTGTTTTCTTCCTGATAAACCATGTTGTCTTGTGAACTCTCCATGTGATGTTGAGGATGTTTCTATCATGCACGCATTGCATGCTTCTCAGTTTGCGGGTTTGTCTCTTGGTTAGGTTCCATGCTTCAGCTCCATAAGTGACTATTGGGAGAATGCACTAGTTGTATACTCTTCTTAGGATTATTGGGATCGTCTGGTTTTTGAAAGATGAGCTTGCTCTGTCGAAGGTTTGCCATCCTAGGATGATTCTTTGCTTGATTTCTTATTCCTTTGTGGGTTTAGTGGGGATTCGTTGTCCTACGTAGATATAGTGGTCTACTTTCCCTAGTTTTGCATCTTCGATTTTGAGAGTTATGTCCTGATTCTCAATGTGGTTGTTGCACATAACTTTCGTTTTACTGAAGTTCATGTGTATGCTAACTTTTTTACTTTCTTCGTTCAGTTCATCTAAGTTGGAGGTCATGAAAAACATAAGCAGGTACAAATAATTCCTATTTGTCTATACTAATATTTGAACCTTTTGATTGTTCGTGCTTCTTTTCTACAAAATCTACAAGGCTGATTGACTTGATATTTGGCGAAGAAAATTCATAAAAATCAACTCTTCACACATGTTAATCTTCGAGGTAACCAGAAGTCCGTCTCCAGCCGATCTTTGGTTTTAAACATCAAAAAAAATAATTTCTAACTCAGGACTTTTGCCGTTCACTTTTCTCACGAACGGCACACATATTGCTTACAATAAAACCATTTCTTGAACCAGTGTTGGTGATTTTGGTCGGGTATCGTTCTTTCAGAAATGCAACAATTATATACAGTTTTACTGCTGCTGAGTTCGTGAAGGTAGTCGTTTCTCCCTCTATTCCTTCTATTTTGTCATTAATAAAAACGCATTTTTCATTGAACTGTTTATTTTTATGCTTTGTTTTTTCCCGAGCAACACCAGATATCCCAGCTAGTAATGATATGATTTATGTTATGAAAATTATATCAAAGTATATTGTTCTACTTTCCAGACGATTAGAAGATCGTTAAGAGCCTGTGTGTTTGCATAGAGGATCCCTCAAAGGGTCAATATCTCTTTTCCAGTATTTTCTTCGGTCAAGTAATGATTAGGTCCTAAGGTGCCACAATAACTGTATTCCAAGAAGATATTTACTTGACTCAGTCAATATCTTATACTGCCCCAGGTATTTTGAGTAGATTGTTTGGTATTAAACCCTACGGCATTGCTAGTCACTAAGAATTTGAACCTTGAAGAAAACAAAATAATCAGAGTCCTCATTGGATATGACTCTGCTCTTTCAAAACGACATTTTCGTCTCCAGGTGAACTCATAAATAATGATTTGATTTTAATCACATTTTCCATAAAATGGCGATGCAGAATGAATAATGTCGCAAAAATCGATCTTTGACCTAATGTTAACTCGAACAACAAGTATTAGATCGACAAAAACCAATAGATGAACCACTGAGGTATTTGAGATGCTGCTATGATATAAAAGATTTATGCTCCGAGTATTTGAGATGAAGATGTTCACTTTTAGAAAAGTAGAGACAATATTGTTTTTGCTTATTCTTCTGGAGTCCTTGCGGAACGTAGGGTCACAACCACTGCACAGAAGTGTGAGTAATAAGTAGGTTTCTATAGGGTTGAGTTGCCCAACGATCCACCTTCCTCTTTTGCCTGGGATTAAGACCAACTGTGGCAATCGCCAAGCTGCATTTTTTTTCTGTCAGAGCAACCTTTTTTTAGATGATCTGCTTTCCAGAGAGTTGGCAGAGGTATATGAATTTAACTAAAAAAGAAATCGATTTTGTATCAAATGTTATTTGGCCGAATTTACATCTAACAAGGAAGTGCCTGGGACTGATCGGTTTGCAGCACCTAAAATGGACTGGACGAGGAGAGTTCAGACTTCGACTGAGACGAGGACTAATCTTTTGGGAAAAGCATTAATCTGTATCCTCTTCCCGCAATTATGGGCAAAATAGTCGAGGTGAGTAACCCCCTCTCTGGATGTTTGATACCATTAAGTCCATTTGCCATACCACGAGCCTCCAAAGACTAGCCAATAGAGAGAAACTCGTGAGAGGTGGAGTCCAGGCAAGAACGGCTGAAGCAGTAGCTAGCGTAAGGGAACCACTTTACTTCTCTATTTAAGATTTAACAAAAACAATTCTGACAAAGAACGAATTCGGATGATTACGTCTGTCGGCGGGAACTGCTATACCAGATAAATTCCCCGAAGTCCAGACTTGTTTAATATTCTGCTCGCAGCAAAAATCTGAAGATATTAAATGGAGGCGTTCGGTTGCCAAACTGAGTAAGTAGATGAGACAATAGATAGGAAGAACACAACATCAGGCAGGATGGTAGGGAAGATTTAAAAACAACAACAGCAGAATCGTCATTATCAATATCATTATTATTGTTGACGTCATCATCACAATAATCGAAAATGTGTGATCGTTTTTCATGATTTATTTTGTTATCCATTCACTTGTACCATTGGAGGAGTTTCAAGGTTATTTTACCTGAGATTTTTTTAATAATCCACTTCCGGTTTGCTTGGCCCGTCATAATTTCAGCAGAGCGCCGTTGACCGTGTTTTTGTACATATTCCCTACTCTGGCTGTTGCTAGCTTCTTACCGTACTGGATTAGGGTTTGAACTTTCCCAGTTTGAATTCAGAATTGTCCGTCCCTTACAATGATTCCAGTTTGCCTTACTATTTACCAATACCCTGGTGGAGGGAAGATGGAATTCTAAAGAAGAGCAAAGTGAAAACTAATTGTCCTAACCGGAGTTATGAAATCGGTTCTCCGATTCCATTTCCCGTCTTTCTAACCGCTTGGCCAGCAGCACTTTCAGTCTTTTTTGGTCGAGGAAAAAAAAAAAAAAAGACAAGACTGGCAGCTGCAGGGCAAAACTCCACAGTAACTGCTATCCAGATTGAAGTTGATTACAGCAACTTTTGTATAGTACATACAATATATAAATGATAAAAATATACATTTAAAAAAATTGTATCCATCAGAATTAGAATTAGATGATAAGTTTGGTAAGACTTGCCAATTTAGCCCAGTCAGTAAAACATATTCCTGGCAATTAGTTGGTTTTGAGTTCACATCACCCTTCATTTTGGTGAGGATTGGTCTTGTTGTTTCTGTTTTTTTACGGTAGGGAAACAAAGCCAACTGTAGATTTTGTACTGGAATTTGACTAAAATGCAAAGGAATTTTTTTTTCTTAATTCATGCTCACAAATAAACACACAGATGAAGCATTGAATCTGAACCTTTTCATCTGGATCCACAGTTATTATCACTGGCCTAACTGATATATTACCATTCTGTTCGGTGTCTCCATCAGAAAAAGAAATGTTACAAATCGTCAAACAGAAATTTTAGCATCAACATACGTTTCTTCGGTTTTTAAGTGAGTCTGGCTGACCGACTGAACCGAAATCTTTCTAAGTGTGTAGATGCAACGCGTACGGGTGCACCAATGGAGCTATAGGGCTGAAACTCAAACATTTACTCATTGTGTCTAGAAAAAAACGTTTTGCAGTTTTCAGGGTTTTAGTGGGTATTTAATTTACTATGTAAGTTTTTGCTAAATTGGTATCTTTACTCCTGCCAGAAGTGTTCACACTTATCGTTCATTTCTTAAAAATTTTTAGTGGGAGAAGTATTCATTGATCATTGCTTTTACCATTTTTTAAATTGATCACTCAAACTCAACATGCCAAAGGACATCGGTTACGTGACAGTGTCTATTAAGTAATTAACTAGACATGTCAGCTTTCTATTATATCAGCGGTCAAGTTATTCTTAAGAGAATTTTCATTCGATAAAAGTAATATCGCCTTGAATCTCATTATATCAAATTCCATCGTCTGGAGAACAAATCTTTACCATAAAAATTACCAAATAATATACTCACCCACTCAAGTTCTAGGGATCCCGTACGGGACAGTGTCTTTACATTGCAAAAAAAAGGTGGTGGGCCGGAAATACGCCTAACACTTTCGTGACACTGGTCGCGAGGACTAGGTATTTTTCCTTACCCACACTACGTGTGCCCCCTCCCCCACGTTTATTGTTTCGATTACAACATTTCAACTAGTGTATATTTCGGCTTCTGTCAATATTTTCTAGCATTCTAAAAGTGAATGTTGTCTTTATTGCCTGAATTATTGGGAGTAGTTTATTTATTATTGTTGTTTCGATTACAACATTTTGGGTGGTACCCTTGCTGATTTGCTATTATCATCTGGACCACGGAGAGGTAACAATCGAGATTTCCAATGGTGAGATTTTGATAGACTATCAGGCAAATTTACCTCTCCATACGTGTACAATACAATCTTTAGTACCTCGTAGCTGTAGGAAGTGGTGTGTACTGGTAAAATCTGCAAAATAAACACCTAGTACAATATGGAATGGCACCACTTAACTTGAGGACATAAACACACTTTTAAAATAATATTCTTTTTTAAATATTATACACTAAAATGAAATATATCTGAAAGCACTTTTTATTCCTTTTTAACTTATGTATATTTTGACGGATATAATTTAAACACTGTAAATCTATAGATTTTTTCTTTAATATTTTGTCATCACGTACTTCGAGGAAACCTCACGATAATCGGTCTGTTTAGAATGAGATTGATTTTGGAAAACTATTCATTATAAACTTGATTGCAAATCAACTTTATCCCCATCAAAATAGTTCCCTTGGCTATCTACACGCCGACGGAAACGTTGTTCCCACACCCGGAAGCATCGCTGAGATGTTTCCAACTGACATTGCCTTCAGTTAGTTCGTCACGACCTATTGGATGTGCCCAGAAGTTCACCAATGGTGACCATAGATTTTGGATTTTGATTTTTAAAAGTATTTTTAAAGAAGAAGTCTCATTACTATCTAAACATATCATGTATGTGTGTACGATTGCAGAGGCATTAATATGACACTTGTATTTTCGCTTCAGGGTTTATAAGGTTATAATTATGTGTATGCATCTATGAGGTTAGTTATATAGACAGATGAGCGTGTACACCAATAGACGTTGGGCATGCATATATATATATATATATATATATATATATATATATATATATATATATATATATATATATATATATATGTGTGTGTGTGTGTGTGTGTGTGTGTGTGTGCGTGTGTGCATGTGGTTATGTATATGCCAGTGATGGATTTACGCGGACGTAAAATCTTGTTCCGTCAGCAAAACAATGTCAGCATGACCTTTTCTGTTCAGATCCCACCCCCTAGACTCAGTTTTGCGGCTGAAAAAGCGGAAACAAATTATTGGATTACTTATTCTTTTGACTTATGCACTGAAAATTTTCCAATTTGCGCATTTTTTCTTTTACATCCGATACCCGTAGAATGATGAGTTTATTAGATATGAATTGGTACCAGGAGGACAAAGTTTTTGCAACCTTATTTTCTAAGAGAGGGTCTATCAATCTTGAAAATCAGCATCATGACCTTTACTAAAACGCGAATACCGACACAATTGTTTGATATATCAATATCACGGTGCTATAAAGGGTTACATAAACAAGTACTTCCAAAATAAAGATTGAAGTTTAGAAAACTTATGTGTGTGTGCACACAAATACACGAGCATGTGTAAAGACTAGGTACTATAAACAGTTTGAAATAGATCTGAAAATCGGGTTAATCACTCCATAGAAACATTAATGTGATCAACATCTTTTGGCAACATGCTGTGTCGGGAGTGATTAATTAAAAAAATTGGAAAAAGTATGATCGATGGATAAGTTACTTCTCTCACCTTATGTTTGGAAGTGATCGCCAAAAAAGTCCAAATTTTTGAAAAAACAGAAACAAGCAGGGATTGCCTCTGTATGTTTACTATGGGACTAATTTAGCGTAAAGTTACATCGCAAATTTAATCCCCCACACTAAAAAACCTATTACGGGGGGGGATTTTTCTCCAGACCTAATCAGGAGTAAATGTCTAAATTCTAAGCCTCTCGCTCCATTGTCGCGGGCTGTGTCCGATATAAATATATACATAGCCAGCCAGATCAGTTTGAAAACTACAGAAACCTATGTTGACAGTTTGGGGAGTAAAATTATGTTTCACAGTGAAATAGTGACCAACTCTTTGAATTCATGTTATATTCACAACATCTGTTGACACGATAAATGAACTACGGAAATTCTGGCGTCAGCATTATTTCCTATACATAGGCATTGAGAATTGCAAAGTCACTCTATATGTGACCATTAAAATAAGGGAAAATTTTGTACTTTTTTAATGTATCAATATCAAGGTGCTATCAGTGATTACATAAACAGGAGTTTTTTTTGTTTACTTATATGTGTACGTATACGAAGACAGAACAGGATTGAAGTTTAGTATCTTACTTTGAGTTTGAACGGGCATATTTCTGTTTGTCCGTCTTTAAGTCAAACAACTTTATAAAAGAAATCGAAGATGTATTGAAACATTTTTTTAAAGTCCAATACTGAGATTCTGAGAACAGAGTTGGGTCACCAAGACACAATCTAGTCATCATTAAAATCCATCTATTCATTATTACTTGCCTTTCTCTCTACTTTCCCACTTTCACTTATTTCCCGATATAAGTCACTTGAAAAACCCTGTGTAGTTGATTAAATAACTCTCCACGTTGGGCCGGGTGGTTGGTACACGAAGTCCGTTCTTTATGGGATCTTATATGCAGCCATGTGGCAATGGACGAACATTGCTCAGCCTCAGCAGCCTGTGCCAGGAGGGCGTAAGAAAATGTCTTTCTGACCCACCTTTGTGGTGCAATGGTGCTGCTCCCAAGTTGGAATCTGCTGAACTGGGAAACATTTTTTAACGCTGTGTCCTACTTGGAAACCAGAACATGTCAGCACAGATACTACACTAGCATCCCAGTCCAAAGTTATTTAAAAAAAACTGTAGTATACCAGGATCGTCTAATTTTTCATTGTTTCAACAGATCTTGCTGACCGTTACTCTACGGTAGTTACCCAAAAGATTTGAAAATGTAAATACAGTCAAGTGAAACAACTAGACAGATTGGAACAAAATGAAATTATGTGAGTGTGTGTGAGTGTGTGTGCCATTGAGAGAGAAAGACTCATACACACAGAGAATCAAATGAGAGTGTGTGTGAAAGTTAGAAGAGAAAGGGAGAGAACGAGCCAAAAGTGACAGAGTAGAAAGAGAAGGGAGAAAGGAAAGAGTGAAAAGAGTGAGTGAGAGAGAGAGAAGGGAGAAATGAAAGAGTGAAAAGAGTGAGAGAGAGAGAGAGGGGGAGAAATGAAAGAGTGAAAAGAGTGAGTGAGAGAGAGAAGGGAGAAAGGAAAGAGTCAAAAGAGTGAGAGAGAGAAGGGAGAAAGGAAAGAGTGAAAAGAGTGAGTGAGAGAGAGAGAAGGGAGAAAGGAAAGAGTCAAAAGAGTATGAGAGAGGAAAAACTGAAAAGGCAAAAGTCAAAAAAAAAGAAGAGAGTCAAGACTGCGAGGGGCAGAAAGTCGAGGGGCGATATGTCAGAAGAGAGAAGATAAAGTCATAACAGTGCGAAAATCAAGACCATGATACACAGAAGAGAGAGAGAGAGAGAGAGAGAGAGAGAGAGAGACAGACAGACAGACAGAGAGAGACAGAGAGAGAATGAGAGAGAGAGAGAATGAGAGAGAGAGAGAGTAAAATGGAGTCAAAAGTGACAAAATGTGAAGAGAGAAAGAGAGTCAGAAGAGAGACAGAGATGAAAAGAGAGTCTAAAGAGATAGATAGATAGATAGATAGATAGAGATAGAGATAGAGAGAGAGACGAATAAAATCGAGATAAACCGGAAGTCAAAAGAGAGAGTCAAAACAGAAAAAGAACGAGGGAGAGAGAAGAGTGAGAGAGAGAGAGAGAGAGAGAGAGAGAGAAAGAGAGAAAAGGTACATGATATAAGGTTTAGCACTGAGCGACATTTACGCATCTGATTAACCCTTTTTGCATCATTTCGACATATTTCGGCGTGAGAAGTGAAACCCACGGAACAAACACTGATCGATAAGCCACACATTCTACGCCCTGACTTAATTCGAACTTTTATTGAACACGCATTCACATACTGGCATGAGTGCGCATGCGTCAAAACGAATCTGTTGGCATTGGCAGACAAGCACATACTTGTATGTACGGAGGGCTTTTTAACAAAATAGTTGATACCAAACTAAGGCTTTTTCACCCTCATATACACAATCACAAATAAATTCATAAGTTAATGTATACTAGGTTTCATTTAGTTTATGATAAGGCGTAGGAAGATCACGTTGCATCATTCACACTCTGACATATGGGTATATGCGTTTAGATGAAAATGCAGATGGGTTCCTTCACACACGCGCACATGCGTCAAGTGTTGGCATGAGCGAATATACGTCCAACTACATGAGTAAAAAGAGGCTTTTGCAGAACCTAACACCTATTTACAGATGTATACACGATCAATACACACACACACACACACACACACACACACACACATATATATACATATATATATATATAATGTGTACTTTATATATATAGATAAATATATAAATAATAGGCTTATTAAGTTTGTAGTAAGAAAAATAGGGTACACACACTTGTACACGTGCGTATGGATCGACACGGATTTGTAGGCATGATTAACCATGCCTACACGAAATACTTAACAGGAAACTAGCGCTTATTTATATCATAGAAGTAATTAAACGACAAAAATGGAGATTGGCTAGATACTTAGCGAGAAGGGAGGACAACGGATGGAGCTAAAGCTAAACCGATTAGATTCCATACGACAGCAAACACATCAAGCAATATACATAAGATGGATGAATGAGTAAGAAATTTATGCTAGTGAGACGTCTAAGTTTTGCCCAATGGCCGAGGTCATGGAAGGAGCTGGGGAAGGCCTTTGTCTAGTTGTGAACTTACGATGGAGAATGATATATATATATATATATATATATATATATATATATATATATATATATATATATATATATTTTGCTTCTTAATCGGAACACGGAAATCTGGTTAGAATCTGGAACAGAGCTGCCTTTTGTCTCTTCCTCACGAAGGAATGCCAAACTGACAACCAACAAAATTTCCGTATTGCTGTCCACCCAATGCAATCTTGGCTCCAACGGATGAAGGTTGAAAGAAAATTTGTTGAGTGCTTTTCCATTAAGTATTCGTGCGAAAATGTAATAAGTAATCACGAACACAATTTTCTTTTTCTCCATTTTCGAATAGATACTTACTGCACCAGTATGTAACCTTAGATTTTGTGTGTGCATCGGAAAGAGTTCTTGCCTACCTTTCTGCGTGTGTTTGGCATTGCTTTTTGCATTGCCCTGTGTCTAAACTATTCAAACAACAATTTTGAATTTCAAACCTTTCGGTTTCATGTCCACTGCCTTAACAGAGGGACCATAGCATTTCCTCTCGATAGTTGCAAGCATTATATTTTCATTACTGCTTTTTACACTCGTACTGATATTTTGATGAGAAAGTATCAGCAGTTGGCGGTCAAACTAAGGTGGAATGTCAATGCTGATTTACAAGACAAACATTTTCTCCCCATTCGGAAGTTTAGTACAATGCTATCTTCTCCCCAATTCCTTTGACTTTATGTCATAAAAAGTAAAAGTGAGTAACTTATAAATGAAAAAGAAATATCAATTGTTTCAAAGCAACAAAATTTCTATTAACCTAATCTTTGCCTGACACAGGGCCAAATTATTGGGGTACCAAGTAAGGATTAAATTCATCAATAATGAATGGATTACAAGTTGAGCTTGTTACCCCTTTATTGACTGATCTGAGCTTAGTTAAGTACAATGGTAACCCAACTGCGGCCTCATTTTGTGTCTGACGTTGCATACAAAAATTCTTTGTTTTCCTTTTCTATCTTTGGTAGCTAACAATAAAATCCAGTATTGGAAAATAGGGTTCATGAGCATTTTTGAAGTGACCTCTAAAAAAACCAAAGTTTTATTGCTAAAAATGTTAAAACGCAATGCATTCCTAATCTTGGTAAATACAAAATTTGAACCACTAATTGACAATAGTTCCGCCCCCCAGAATCTCATACTTATCATTGATTTCAAATACCAGGAAGTTTATTCAGGTGTATACTTGTATAATGAAAAACATTGAAGTAATTGAAAAAGTTGCTACTCCCACAGACTTGTGTAATCATTGTTCCATTTTTCATTTGCGTTGACCCTCTGGCCAAAAAAAAAAAAAAAAGAGAAGATATTCTAATCTGTTACGCCTTCTCCCAAATCTGCAGATCCCTAGATTTGCATAAGGCAAAAATACAGAGCACTTAAAATGCCCAGTGAGACTAACATCGTTCCAAATACTTATATAAAGAATTGCTGTAACAGAAAAGTGATCAGTTGAGGTTGAAGCATTTCAACAACATCTTGAATCGCCTATTTTGAATGGTAAATTCTATTTCCAGGTAACAGTATACGATCCTGAAACTCATACAAAATCTCTAAACAGTATAAATATACAAGGTATTGATGACTTATTGCTGTTGACTATTAACATTATTCTCTATCTAAATGTTAAATAACCTTGTTCACGATCTGAAGATACTGTTCTCTCTCTCTCTCTCTCTCTCTCTCTCTATATATATATATATATATATGTATATATATATAGCGTATTGATCCGATATTAACAAGATAATGAAAATAAAACCTTTGTTCAAGATACCGTAGGTAAACCCTCCAGCTATCAGACACCACACATCGTTCTTTACAACAACGTATTCTTCTGAAGAATTGAAATAAAGTCTTTGCATTTTTAGCTATCCAGTCATCTGCGAATAGAAAATGTATCAATACAAAGATTATCGTGAAAAATATTGGAATTCACAGCTTAATCACTCGTCCTTGTCTCTTCAGGTTGGAATTCTTCAATTGCTGATTTGGGAATGATGGTGTTTCTTGGATATGGTGAATTTCACTATTACTTGAAAAATGCCTGTTGCAAACTGAATATGTGGGGCTGGAAATCTAAAGAGCTGTAGTATCTAAAAAAACTCATGCAAATTGCTTGGAGTGACCATCGCTGGCACTCAAATTATTCCGCTCACAGACACTCGAGTGTTAGTTCAATACCACCTCATTTTACTCAATAGCTTCTTTTCCTTTTGTCAACGACTGAATTCAGCCGTTTTCCTTTAGCAAATATCTTTAACCCACCATTAGCAAATATATTTCTCCCTCTTTTGTAGTCTTTGCGCCTCAATCCCATTCTCAGAAGCTCTCCTGTACCCTTATCCCTTAACGTAATTTTCAATAATTCCACGTGTGACTGACGGACTGACAGACGGACAGACTCGTTGCTTATGCTGAAGTAGACTAAATAGATTGCCATCAAAAGACAAGGGTATTTTGAGTGAGTGATAAGTGTTTTCTCTTCAAGACAAGTGTCTGGGAACAAATGTCACCCAATCAGGCACTAGGATTAGAATCTAATATATTGGGCTTGCAGTTCGATACTCTACCACTGAACCAAAGTGTTAACGTGTTTTCAAATGCATTTGATTTAATGCAGATAATTTCTGAAGGGTCTACATGTGCATACGTGCATGCGGGCGAAGATGGGGACAGGAAACTTGGGGTGGGAGCACGTGCACGTGTATGAGGGTCGGTAATGCGTGGGTGTGAGGGGGGGGTCCGCTGTACATTGCCGAAAATGCCGCAGTGCGCTTTCCCTGAGATCAAGGGGCCCCGGTAAACCTCGATTTGCGGGAGAAGCCGCCTATTTATTGGAGAATTTCCCATCTTCATGCACACGAAAGCCGCAGCTTGCATGTCCCTACCCCATACCCTGGCCAATCACCCACACCCTGAACACTAACCACCCCTCCCCGCCTTTCATGCCTCTCCAGCTGCACTACCCCTGCCTTCCTCGTGTCCAACGACTGCTACCACCAACACTACTGCTATTTCAAGTAATGCTTTCACTCATTTATAATAATTGCCACTTGTCGAATAACTACTACAACACTTCATCTAGCTCAGTGATTCTGATCATGTGGGGGGGGGGTGCACGCCCCACAAGGGAGTAATTTGGATATTTCGAAGAGCAATTTAGAATTTTGGTGTGAAGAAAGAAAAACATTCCGTGACTCATAATTGAGTCATGTGAAAGTTCAACTGGTTAATTCCTAATCATACAATACTATTAATTCCCAATCTTACTAATTAATGCTCAATTTGAAATTATGTTTTGTTGATTTAAATTATTCATCGTTGATTCAAGTTTTTTTAATTCTTATTATAAAATATTCAAAATTTTGGTAAATTTCTTAATTTAACATATTATGGTACCTTTTACATACTAAATCTATTTTGTAATATCAAGAGAGAATTTATTGAAGTGCAAAACCGCTCTATATCGCTGAAGGCCAATAATTCAATTATATATATATATATATATATATATATATATATATATATATATATATATATATATATATATATATATATATATATGCGAAAGCATGAAATGTGGATTTTTTGCCACCTTTTGTACTTTTTATGTTGTATGGGGGACATCAATTTTTTCGACTGTGGAGGTGAATGAACAAAAGAGTTGAGAACCACTGATCTAGTCCTTAATTATTCAAAAGGCGGGGGGGGGGGGGGGTACTAGAGTCGTGGCTCTTATCGTTGAAAGATTCTTTAATGAATTCAGATTTCAGCCCATGAGTGGGCATCTAAAACTTACAAAAACATCTCTTTGTCCTAGGTAATAACTTTTCTTCTATCAAAAAAAGTTCCTAAAGAGCTATAAACATCCACGTAGACATTCGTCATCTCTACGTAGGTCTATGCGATAGGGATAATAGTTGAACTGCTTTTGCATCAGACCCAAGTCCGCTCAGTCGTTTTCTTTGCTGGTACGAATCAGACTGAAACATAATGTTCAAACAGAACCCCTCCATCATTTTACTACAACTACTATTACAACTGTGATATTCACTAAACTTAGCTTAGTCTGGCACAAAGTTTAAAGTGTGAAGCAAAGCAATTACAATCGTAATGGTTTACGAGACTAGCTTACTAACGATTGCTTCACGATGCGGTGATTTAGGTATTTCCATAGTTTAGCTTAATACAACTCAATGCCAAAAGTGCGTGGCACCTAGTAAGGATCGAACTCATTACAGTGGAAGTGGCCTGCTAAACTATCTTGTTGTCTAATACTTTACTTAATGATGAGGCAATCAATATTTAGATGGCAAGAAGTGTATGTCATCCAGCAAGAATCGAACTTGCAATCTGGTGGTGATAGTCTCCGGGAAAGAAACTGAACTGTGGTACATTAGAGGAAATGCCTCTGTGTGTGTGTGTGTGTGTGTGTGTGTGTGTGTGTGTGTGTGTGTGTGTGTTACAACATTGGTTCTGAAACATCTGTGCTATGCGAAGAAATTGAGACACTAATAGAGGCATAGAGGTGGCACATAGCATCTCTTAGCAAAAAGCTAAACCTTCAAAAAGTGCCATCAAGCGCACACTTCCTATGTCAGGTTCCTCACTCACTGGTTAATGTCGAATAGACTATGTTCTATCGAATGTGGGAAATGAGCTGCATAATTCCGTTGGTGATTTGAAGAATAAGATTGTCATGGTTATATGTAAGAAACATCGGAAATGATTCAAAGTAATTGTTTTGAAATTTATATTAGTCAGCGTCCCCCCCCCAAAATGCCCAGTGAATTCCTATTTCATTGCAAACATCATATTGGTAGGAATTCATAAGGAAAGCAGGATAAAAATGTTGCTTCTCTCCAACTCGATGATAGTGTCTCTCTGTCAAACAATGCAAATGAAAAAACTCCACTCCAAGGATTTAAGATGATGTCTTCTTTCATGACCTCAAAAAATGACATAACTATTAGACTGTCTATGCATGATGATCCTGAAGTAAATTCTCATCAACCAAACACAAAATGAAGAAAATCGTGAATCTTGCTGATGATATTGTTGTTGACCAGATCGATTACACTCAAAGATTGTTGCACCAATCACCTTGGCATGTGTACAATGGGTGCCTCTATATCCAGTTTAAAAACATTTACAGTTACCTTTGCAAGCTCTAAGACTAATACAGTGAAGAAAAAGTGCACAAACATCACTAACATCTTTCAAATCTGTCCAGGACGCATATGTTGGGGCGACCCTTCCATTCCCTACCATATTGTACAGGATCTGGCAGACAAAATTATTTCCCGAAGGCATGGTGCTAAATGGAAGCTGACACAAAACAGCTCTTTTGACATACTGATACAAGACTGTTTCTGTAGGTGAGATGCTCTCTAGAGACCCAAGACTGTGAGAGAACATGAGCTGTCGTGCTTCAATTACAATGAAACAATTCTTACTCTACATGATAATTGTAAGATGCTCAATGCGCAGCATGTGAAGAGATTCCTCTTTCAGTTGTAGTACATTATTGATTAATCTAACTTTCAAGTACTTCAGGAAATTCCATCCAAACATTTCATCCTGACTTTTCGCCATATTCCTAGAATGCTAGATCTTATGCAGAAACCTGTCGAGGCATGGAATAATGGTATAACCTTGCACTTGGTCATGCTGCAAAGAGACTTCGTGAACTGGGGAATCAGTGGAATCTTTCTCACTTCCAAAACCAATCTACAATTCAGTAAGCTCCTCCAGATTTTGGAATGTTGCGGAGAAATGGACTGGCATCAATTGTCCGGGGAAAAGCTTATTTTTAATGACCATCCATGATTGCATGGACTAGATGCAGGATCATACAAGCGTATGTTTTTTCAGGGTCAGATGGAGTGATATCAGAAAGGCCGACTGACTTATTGGACAATATGACTTCCAATGTGGAGGTCACATTCAAAGTCTCATCAGGAAGAAACTTGGTTCACCTACTTTCCAGAATGTCTTTTTTTAGGAGGAGGAGGAGGAGGCAGAGGTTTCTGATTCCCGTCCATCAGGCAGCTGTCTCACCAAGACATTTCACTGTTGTTTGATCTTTCTATCTTGAGGATAAAGATCCCAGACTGCATCAATTCTATCTTGATAAAAAGATTAATCTGATTCATGGAGAACACAAGGTACATCCCTGTATATACACCAAACACATTGGCTCGCCATGGCTTAATGATATGAACTACTGCGGACACATCTAAGATGGATAACGAAACTTGTTTGATTGCTGCATTTCTTCCACGCACCCCGGTGGTACGTTGTCAAGAATTTGGGACTTAGTACCAGCTTGCAGCTTTCCTTTATTGAAAGTGGATCTCTTGGAATTCCATTAAAAAAAAAAACTCATCCATATTTGAAACAGGACGAGTTTGCAGAGAAACAAACATCTGTACCACAATTGATGCAAAATCTTAGCATGAAGCAAGGTTTCCTGTGCCTTTATGTAAGTTCACTAAGAGGGATTTGAGGAAGGTATAGAATTTGCCTTTTAGGGTGATATCAGGCAGTGATCTTGTACATTCCTAAATCTACAAATTTAGAATATATAGTGCTTCCGACGGTAACTCGCATTTACACTTGCCGACCTCAACGAATCACCATGAGACCCCCAAAATAAGGAGAAACCAAGCGAATAATCACACTAGAATGGCAAGCCTTTAGCAGAGCAGACTCAACCTTCGAAAACAAGATGATCCCATTCATCCTCAAAAGAAGGGTGTACAACCAAGGCATCCTGCCGATAGTCGTTTATGGAGCTGAAGCATGGAACTTAATCAAGAGACAGACCCGCACCGAGAACCATGCAACGTACACATGAAAGAATTATGCTGAGCCTCACATGGAGAGACCACAATACACCCGGAAGAACACAGGAGTCAGGGACATCATAGAATCCATTAATGATCTCAAATGGCAATAGGCTGGCTACGTTGGAAGAATAGTGGACAACCGGACAATAGAGAAGTGTGGCAAATCCTGAGGAAGGTCTATGTCCAAGGACGGATGCTGAAAGACTGATGATGATGATGATGATGCTGATTGTACTGTACAGATGTTTGCATATTCAAAGTCCTCAATGACATAAAGAACTTCTGCCTTTGAGAATTCAGGGATTGCTCTCTCATCTGTATGCTATAAAAAACCTTTTGGGGTCTTATATTCTTTATGCAATCTAGCTTTGGTCCAGGCCCATTTGACTGAACTTCTCACTTTGTTGGACCACTGAGTGACCCTCCAGTAAATTGACATGGACTGTCGGAAGGTGATAAGAAAGTTGGTTGAAATCTCCCTGAAATACACGAACCCATATTTAGTATGTCCTAAAGCTGTCACCTGTCATCAACCTCATCCTCCCGACACATACGCAAGAATTGGATCAACCATGCTTCTTTCTCCTCCGCACACACTTATGTATTTTAGTTTGCTGATTCTTGAATAGATTCATGTCTGGTATCTCCTGCGAAGTCTTCATTAGGAGCCATTGGAAATTAATCAGCTACTTCAATTGGAGTGTCTTCTGAAGCATCCAAAGTTAGCGATACAGAATCCTGTCTGAGACATCAAAATATACAACGCTTGCATTTGTTGGCAGTACAGCACCCTCATCTTTGAATTTCATTGAAAGTGCTTGTGAAAACTTACAATACACCCATAAAGTAAGCATAGAAAACTGTGAGCACCAGTCAATGGAACTCCTTGATGAGACCCTTCAGACAATCGTGGTCATGCAACTTTAAGCCACTTTAGAGTGTAAATGGTCTTTCTCTATCTCGCGTTCGATGACGGTTTTGTGCATTGGCAGCGTGTTTTGAAGCATTGTTTAGTAACAGCTGAGAAAGTGTGCAAGTCACATGAGTTCTGGATATAGGATGGACCGTCAAACAAGAAGAGTCTAAAGTAAGTTGGACACTCACTCACTCAAGCATTCAGATGATAATAGTGCCATAAAAGTACACTGGGTGAAGGAATGTGCGTTAGCAAGAGAAGCTGGAAATGAGCTATCCTTTTACTTGCATCAAAGTTTCCAATAATGAAGAACCTCTTTCTAGTTTATTTCCCAGCAGTACGTCTATACCTTTATTGAAGGTCCGGCATTCACCACCCAATTTCAGCAGGAAATGTTATTCTAATCTACCACAAACTAACCACAACCAATTTGTTGCAGCCATTTATTATTGTTCTTATACTTCTTATATATAATCACAAAAAATGTTATTCCTCAGATCACCAAATGAATTACGTTGCTCATTCCCTACATTCAATTGAACATAATCGGTTCGGCATTAAGCTACGGAAGAAGAACCTAACATAAGGCACCAGAGAATTTAATATGGTATAAGGAATCACATGAGGTTTTCAAAAATCGCTTGCTTTTAAGAACTTTTTGAAATGTCAACCCAAAAAGACAGAATGACAAGAGCTCCATATGGTCTAGTAAATGAAGCCGAAGAAACATTCCCAAACACAAAGTAATATCGATATGACCGATATAACATTAAAATTGACTGTGAAACTAATATTCTTGTTTCGTATTAAATGGATGACCTATACTAAAAAACGTGGGGGAATCGCTATTATACTTGAAGATATGATCAGTAAAAACCAAGATATTGTACATTTGGTATCGGTTGTTGGACATTTTATTTTATTTTGCAGTTATGAGACACAGGGGTCGTGCCAATTTATTGTCAGTGGTTTTTGAAAACCTCATGATCTGTCCCGACACCATTCCAACTTTTAAAAAAATGTATCATCAATTGCACGATTTCTACAGGTTCCCGCCCAGCTATTGCAAGGATTCATTTAATTTTATGAATGTGCCACCGATTACTGCTATCATAAGATACTTTAACTTCGATGAGTCGGTAAAGCACGTTATCACATACAATTTATTCTATTACTACGTGTAAACAGAAGCTATTTTTTAACCTACTTTAAATCTGAACATTTTGTACGTGGAAACAACATGCAAGAGAAATTTTGAAAACAACGACAATTGTAGGTGGCCAATCGGCAATCTCTGACAAAATTTTTAAATATCATTAGTTACTCCAAAAATGACTTCGTCTGTGGTTGTAATCAATCATATTGTTCAGACCAAAATAATAATTTTATTATTTAAATAATCGATTGATGGTTACCGATGTCGATTACTAGGACATCACAGTTAGATTGAAGAATATCTTTTAACGTTTTATTTTCTAATAAGTTTTTTTTATTCTCTTCAATTTGCTTCCAATTTTTGGCGGATCTTTTCAACTTCTGTCATTTTTTTCTTCCTGGTATGATTGGAATTCTTTCTTTTCCTCTTGTCTATTGATTCATTTTCCTGGTGACATTCAAACTGAAGTCCTACTATTAAACAACCGTAGCACCAAAGATAGCAAATCGTTCTATGCATTTTTGTATGTATGTGTTTGTTTGCTTGTTTATGTGTTCCAACGCTCCTGGCTATACCGTTTTGTCCACAGACTTTGATATTGTCATCAGTATTCCACTAAACCTCTTCTAAAAATGTTTTTATTTTTGGAAAAAACCTTTTGACCTTATTTGGTTCTTATTTTGACGGGTATAATTTATTAGCAACATGTAGATTCTCCAGAGCCTGGATTTTAGATGCTTTCCAGTGGAAAATGCTGATGACGTCATAAACAGAATTTACTTTGACTGATGGAATTTCTTTTACACGAATTCAAATTTTGACGCTCCAGTTGTTCAATTATTGTCTACAATTTTGAAAAAGGTAATTAACTTTCAAAGAGTTTTTCGGGCGATGAAATGCTTGTGGATTAGAGGGAACTGCAGTTTGAGGCAAAATCTGGACTCGAAGCTGTTTTGGCTGTGAACCGTAAATCAATCAGATATTTGATAAACGTCAACTTTATAAGGAGAAGTGGATCTACGAAAACGTTTCGTGGACTAGAAGAAAAAGAAGAATAAGTTCGATTGTCCGGAAAACTCTTTTAATGAAGTTCTGCTATTTCAACAGATAAACTTAGCCCCCACAACATTTATCGCTTCTATTTCAATGACATTTATTGATTGGGCCAAGTCTGTCCAACTAAGGCTACTTATTTTTTGAGTTATATCAGTTTCCAAAGAACAAAGTATGGTTAACCTAAAACGAAATACGATATTCAATTGCTGATTTTGTTAATATTTTGAGAATTATGTTTACATTAGAATTATCGTCTAGTTCTTATACTCAAATTACTGGTCTATGTTCATTGACACATTCAAGATATTTGTCCCTTTGGATATTGTCAAATTTTAGTAAATATAGGATCGATATACTGTCCACATCCAATATGATCTTGCGTCCAGATTTTTCCTCAATACCTCTGATCCTTAGCATTTGTTCAAATGAGTTAGCCGCTTCTTCATTGATTTGGCACGATTGTTACATGTATAAATACACATATAGGTACAAATGGAGTAAAGGCTAACAGCGTTGACAATGGAATCGGTGAGCCAAGTTCAAAATCAAGCTGAAACCCGTTACTCTCACTCAATACTGTTGCCCTTGGGTAAGACTTGAATCCATCTCTCTCCCCAGTTATAGGTTAAATATCAAGGAAGACTAGGCTCTTGTATGGTAACCGGTGTAGAAGGACAAGCTCGGTAGAAAATAGTATCAACTGGTGAGCTAAATTAGTCGCTACCTTCCCCTTAATTGAAAAAAAAGGCACAGCAGCAGACCTTAAATACCAGCTGATGATCAAGGTTTCTAAGGTTAGGCTTGGAGTTATGAATATATGCATGCACTCGCATGCATAAATCTGAAGTGGTAAGCGATACATAAGCTTATACATACATATGTGTTCGTGCACGTCTGTATATAGATTCCTAAATGCAAAAACGCAGATGTGCATTGATGTAAAAACTCAGCGTCCAAAGGTATGGAAATATCGATAAATATTTTCATTTATCTTTACCCAAGTCTTCTGCGAGAACTGACCTACCATGTTCATTCAGACAATGAAATATAGCTAGATGGAAAGAGAAGAAAGGAAGGGAGCCGAAATCGGAAAGTGAATGTCACAGTCATATTTGACTGACCGCCTCTTCACCGGATTCCGTGATCGCATTTGATGTATTGAAGGTCGACAAAGATCACGTGACACAAATTAATCTTCTGGTTTTATCGGCTCACATGAGTCGGGCAGGTTTTTGTGATGGCGCTGAACATTTTTCGTGATAAAACAGGCGAATAGATGTCGGGCAAAATGAAAAACCATAGAATGGACACAGGTCATATGGATCTAAAATGCAAACGTCAGGACATAGTCATGATTCCACATTTGTCATTCTGTTAGTTTGTAGAATCTTCCACCGACCATAATATCTAGCTTTCATTGGAAAACTGTTCATTTAAAATCTGAACTCTCTCTCTCACTCTGTCTGGCTTATATTACTAATGAAACTAAAATTAGTGCACGCATAAATTATAAAACTATATATAAACTAGATGTTTATGGAGCTTTTGATATCATTGGCTGGATTTGTCAAATAAAGAAATTCATTATCCTTGATTCTGACTACTATTTATCCCCATCATGATTTTTAGTTGTTTTTTTTCACCACAGTTTACCAATCTACAGTGAGTAAATAGTGCGAATCGGAAATAAAGAATAAGCTCTTGGTGAGACTCAAGCTCGCATCCCTCTTGCAATATGAATGCTTGGTTAAACGCATCAGCTGCTATACCTACATAACTATGAGAACTTTAATGGCCCAAGTAAGTCAAAATTCAATATTCAAACCCACTCACTGCCCCTTCTGTTTATCTTGGTTGCTGTACAAGGAGTATCAGTCAATCAAATAAAGGAAGACTGTGTTGCGCCAGATCTGCTAGTTTGAAAATGATCATCCATAATCTAAGACTCGAATATCAACTACCGTAGCTGATGAAGCATACGTAACTCCCTTACCGACCAAATAAGTCCTGCATGTGAATATTTATACTTACAATTGAAAGTTCATTTGTATTTTACTGTTTTCTCACTTGCTGCTCCAAATATTTTCGTTTTCGACGATAAATATTGAAAGCACAAAACGAAGTTATGAGTCACGTGACATAACAGCAAAAAGATGTTGGTAAAAATGTTTTTATGCATAAAATATCGATTTTGTATGAAAATACTGTTCCAATGGTTTTTATTGCCTGTCGAAAAGCGTGTGATTATGCAACCGGATATTTGAATTTGCTTTTGTGATCTCTTTTTTTTCCTTCCCTCTTCCTCCCCCCCCCCCTGCATTCAACGGATAAGTTTTCACAAAAGCAAAGAAAAGACTCAACACTGATCACTTTCATTTTGGGAAATTTATTGAGCGCCTATATTCACGCCTGCGCATACGAACAGACGCGTAGTACGTGCGTGTAATACACAAAGGGTACAGGAAGTATCTATGCAGAAATGCGTTGTATAACTGTACAACCAGAAAGCGTACACGACACCAACAACGACTACTACTGCGACTACGACGATTTTCTATCAGTTTTATTTCGAGCGGATGAAAATCAATGGCCATGCGTTGGGACGTGCCCGAAGATTTTAGTGCCTTTAATCTTTCATTTCTATGGGATACAAGCATTAATGAGGAAGGAAAAATTACACTCCATTAGAAAACTCAGTTAGACTAAAAATGATAAACATGAAGGAGTTATTTTATAAAAAGCATAATTTAAAAAAAAATTCAATTCAATTTATCAAGCAAATAATACAAAGGTTCCTACAGAGCTGAATACTAAACACACACACACACACACTCACACATACACACACACACACACATATATATATATAATATATATATATATATATATATATATATATATATATATATATATATATATATGTATGTGCATATGTGTTTATACATGTAACTTGAAGCGTCTAAAAAACTAAAGAGAGAGTTGCCTTACATCGTATACCTCCTGCCTTTGCCTCAATTACGATAGCTAAATAACCTAGCATCAAATTTGTGAAGTGCTTGAGTCGTTGCATTGTTATATCTATTCAGACACATTCCAGGGCTGTCCATAACTGAGTTTTTTTTATGGGTGTGGCTGCAGGTAATTCAGTGAGGGCTGCATCACATCCCATACGGCAATGGAGTACCTGGAAGTCATCCAAGTGTCCCTGGAACCAGTTTTATGTCACCTGCACATGATGGGGGGGGGGGGCGTTCGTTATCCAGCTAAAACAAACCATCACAACCGGTAAACAAAGGGTTTGAAAAGTTCGGAAACACGATCAATGTATGTCACATCTGTTGAGACTGACACCAATTTCACAAGTGATCCTTATGAAATCCAAACGAACACACCCACACCATAACCAGCTTGCACGATGCCCAGCTGACAGACTGGGTCCATGATCGCATGACTTCTAATCTACACTAACTTGACCATTTCTCCGAAAGAACCTGAAAACGTGACCTCTCTGACCAGTCGACACAATGCCAGTCTTTCACAAATGATAATGTTCTCTGGTCCAGGTGAGGCTCGTTAACCCTTGTCTGACGACGGCCCAAATCTCCATGGGATGCAGTATACGTCATATAATACATTGACTGATGAATTTAGCTGCCACAGGTTCGAATGGGGATGGGAATTGATGCAATAGTCACTTATGTGGAGTGATGACCATTCCTCTCACTCGTCGGTGATCCTGAGGAAGCCAAATGTTTTTACGTGCACCTGATATCTATCCGCAACTCACGTATTGTAGCTTTACCCTTGCTACTGCTTGAGACGAATCTCGTGCAGATGGCACTTCGGAGATGGAGTGTCATATCTTTCTGGAGAAATGGTGCTAAATTCTGTTCGTGTTCCGTGGCTGCAACAGCTACATTGCCATGTGTACTACTGTCTCTAATTTATGTCACTTCTGATTATTTTACTGATGTATAATCATATGTACATAAATATACACACACACATATATATATTTACATACATATATATGCATATATATGCATATATGTATATATATATGTGTGTGTGTGTGTGTGTGTGTGTGTGCGTGTGTGTGTGTGTGTGTGTGTGTGTGGAGAGGCACAACATGAGTGGATACCGTTATTTTCACTCCGATATGATACCTGATGAAGATATGATAATTTGCAATTATCCATTTTACCATTAAATGCAAGAGAGATAATCGCACAATCAATTAACGATGTCTCATACTCTAGGTGCATTAGAATTGTCAAATTCCAAAACGGGACTTATTGTTGGTCTATTCGAAGTTGGAACGCTCCAACATCATATATTATTGGAATTTCATTTTCATTCGTAAAATATGCGATTGTAAAATTCACATATGAAAGAAAACTACACGCCTGGTTCAGATCAACCTTGCAACGAGAAATACATATTCATACAATAAATCCGAAAATCATAAATTGTTTTATTTTGAGGGTCATGGCTTGGATGACTCTTTATTCTCAGACGTAACTGCATGAGATGTTCCGTACGATCTTTTCAGAACTTTTTTTTTCTTTTTAGTCAGATGCGAGACTTTTTGTGAGTCGATTGAATTATTAGCAGTTATTTGAAGTTTTGTACGACTAGAAAGCTCTTTAAATTTCTCCTGCAACAATTGTAATATAGCATAAACTACCTGTTGCTACAGTTAGGAGTGAAAAGGGTCTAGTGTTATCCAGGTTCGTCGAAATTGATGAAGCTTTCCGTCACCAAACAAAAATCACCGAGTTTTCACGATATCTCTATCAACGCCATTATCAGGGTGAGTTACTTTGCATGAATCTGGCCGAAATTTCAATCACTTCCTCTGCACCCCATTGTTCATCCTTCCAAACAATGACATTTAACTACCTCTGGAACTTTTGGAGATATCATATGGATAGCCAGGAGCGTATATATAAATTTATGGAAAAAATCGGAAAAATTTCTCTCGATAGTAAAAAAAAGGTCAATCACTTCTTCCTCACCCTATTGCCAACCCTTCAATAAAAATTTAATTGATATTTCCTTGGGTACTTTCGGGGATACAAAAAAAATTGTTCACTAGTCTGAAAAACTATTTGAACAAGTGTCCTTTACAAGCGCGACTAGGTCTACCCGCCTTAAAAAAGAATTCGAATTTGAAATCATGTTTTCACGTTGACATCACGCACTGAGCGTGGGTGCACTTGACAAATACACAACTATCTCAAAAAACAGATTGGCCAGGATGACTACACACAAACAAAGAGACAGACCCACACGGAATCTATCATTTGACCTCTAGTGACCAAGTTCAAATTTGACCAGAAGGTTTTATCTATGTTTGCTATCAGCGTTTCAACTAATCCATAGGGATTCCAAAGATAGGTGTAGGTGTATAATCAGAAATGTTTTACTGTTCTTGCATTGTAATCTGATCACCTTATCCAGATGACGACTCACAATCCGACTAAACGGATATATATATATATATATATATATATATATATATATATATATATATATATAGGAAAGACAAGGAATCCCCGTTCGAAGTAGATTTGTAAATATATATTCTGTATATGTATTTCTTCAAAACAAGATGTAATACAACTCCAAGTAAAAATGATTGAAGCACTACACTAAGAGGATATTTGCACTTCTTCAAGCGAATGCATTCGCCGGAAGAAGCTAAAACAGGACAGAAACATAAACGTTTTTGTGTAGCAAATCCTTCATTTCATCATATTTTAAGCTCTAACTCAACCCTTAACACACCAAGAGAATGAATGGCAATATTTGGAGTTTTGTTTTAAATAATTGAAATTTTATTCCTGATATTTCGTCCGTTTTGGGGACTTCATCTAATAGCAAATGGTGCGATGAAGTATGGAGACAATTGTTTCTTGCGGGGAATTTCGAATTAAACGGAGGTAAATAGCGTATTTTTGATTTAAAACTGTGGTGGGCACCCTTGGCACCTGTAGAGATGTAAATGTGTAATTGCATATTTGTATATAATGAAAGTGTGTATACGAGAGTGCAGCAATGAATCTGCAGCCTTGCATGTAGTTGTTGGCTGAATGAGCATTGAATTGAGTGCATTGTCAAGGAGGAAATTATGTTTAGGAATAAATATTTGTTGCTTTTTTCATCATTTATGTGCAAACTTATTGATGTACTTACGTATTTGTACACACAAGCACACACACACACACATACACACACACACACACACACACACACATATATATATATATATATATATATATATATATATATATATATATGTACCCTGATGTTTAAAAAAAACAAACTTTTTACATTAGCTCGTTTTCTGACACATTTTGGGCTTTTTCTGTCTCATAGTGTTATTCCAAACATTGCCCTTTCCATCATTCTTTGTTTTAATCTGGCTTTCCTCCAAATAGGCATACTTAAGAGACAAAAACGGAGATGGGTTGGATATTTAGCCAGGAGTAAAGATAACAGATGATGTAAAAGGTCGACAGACCAGTCATAAAATGAAGAAACGAGATTTGCGGCTCAGACATGGCAGAAGTTAGCATCGTCACAGTCAACATGGAAACAGTTGAAAAGGGTTTTAGTCCAGCAGTGTACCCATGATAGCCTATGATAATGTTGATATATATGTCTTCTTATATAATGCACCGAGTAATTTTTCTGTTTGTTTTTCAGTCCGTAACAATGGTCACTTCCACTTGCTGATAGAAATATCTAACCATCATTTAAATCAAGCCACTAAACGAATTCTGTAGTTTCTTTTCTAAAAAGAAAATTCAACTATATCTGTGGTATATATACATTTACACAAGGAGAAGGCCTCACGAGCTGTGATCTGGCTATACACTCACTTACACACGCACACACACACACACACACATATATATACATATATATATATGCGTGTGTGTGTGTGTCAGTTTGATAGCATGTACATATCCTAGGCTATCTATGCCGTTTTGAGCCAAAGCAGTAATACAAGATAGACTCGTATTGATTGTCTGTAGCAATGGATGTAGCGAATTTGTGCATTCCCATCTCTGTTTGTCTGCAAACCTATCTGTGCGAGGAAGAAAAAAAAAGAAGAAGAAAAAATCCAGTTTCGTATAGAAGAACCGAAAAGATCTTATTTTACCATCGTTCTGAAACTTATAATAGAAAACCTGTTGTCACTTTTTCATTTATCTGTGGCTTCTGTCACGCTAAAGCAAACAGAAAGAGTGGAAGGGGTTAAAGCAAAGCTAATGTCTGTGTAATCGTAATCATTAAGGCACACGGCTACTTCTGTGTCTGTGTGCTCGTGTCTACACCAGCACCAGCACCACTACTACTACTACTACTACTACTACTACTACTACTACTACTACTACTACTACTACTACTGCTACTACTACTGATACTACTGCTGATTCTTCGTAGTTGATAAAAAAAAAACAAATATAGGCATCTGTTGATTTTTCATGGATAGAACTGACGCTTTTCTCATAAATTCGCTCTTACCCGATTCCGTTGCCTTATTGTTTTAAAATTATCCAAAAAAAAAAAAAAAATGAAACGTGAAAATCGACAGAAAAATAAAATATATGCATTTTTTATGGTGATAAATACATTCATTTTAAAATATATTTGTATATTTTATCCATAAGTCAATAATCCCGTCCTGTTTACTTCATTCATTCACAGCTACTGTGGTAGTATTCATATTCTAATTTGCTACCAGCCAGTCTGTCTATGACACAAACAGAGAGGGAGTTAGGGGGGATGCAAAACACAAACATAAAATGGTCAGTGCCTAGGAGAGGGAGGAGAAGTAGAGTAAATGGGAAATAGATATATTCGCCAAAGGAAAACTGCTGAGTGTATATATCTCACTACTACTACTACTACTACTACTACTACTACTACTACTACTACTACTACTACTACTACTGTTTCATCGTATTGCAAATGAAAACAATGCTCTAGTCAACGACGAACTGTGAAATTAAGGATAATTTGAATCTATTAAATAAGACTTCGTTGTCTTTTACCCTTCCATGTATGTGTTCTTTCCGGATACTGAAGTGCTTTAGATTTCAATGCCTGGATATACCATCGTTGACAAAGCAACGGATATTTTCATAAAGTAGGGTGCAAATGTCACAACGGGTTTAAAACATATTTTTCTATCGTCACAAAGGGGTTTAGAATAATTCTGTTTTTTTTTTTTTCTATCTTAACATTCTTTGTTTTCCTTTTTTCAGATATATGAAAGAACCCCAGGGATTTCATCTTGAAAAAAAGTACTCAACTGAGCAACAAACTAAAATAACCATTTTACTTTGAATACCATCAATCAATAATGTTAACCAAACGAGTATATTACTGTTATTTAAACGTATGGGCATCTCCATCTGAACGATTTGATGATTCGACATTTGTTGTGTATTCTCATACATTGGGCTCTGCTAGCGATCATCTACGAACAGGGAAACCACGTTCAGTCTGAAGTTCTGAGGAGTACAGAGAATAATCCAGCAACATCGACTCCGGCGTTTTAACCGGCTTAGCTTATCTTGCAGGTGACTTCAAAGGAATAGGGGTTATTTGAAGCATAAGGTTTATGTTAACAAGTCAAGGGTTGTCCTGAAGCTAAAGAATGATATCCGAGGAGGAATAAGTGGTCTAGAATCATGAAATGTTATGAAGAATATTATTGAAAGAGCAAGAATTTGTGTAGAGCATGAAGTTAAAAATAGAGGGCATTCAAACGAAACGATTTCCCCTCTAATTGATAGGTAAATCTCCCTTGTTTATATATTCCATTTATTCAAAACAATTTTTTACGAATCATAAAAGACATGAATGTTTTGAACCCCTTTGCAACTTCTGTTTCACCCTATTGAACAAATATGGTGCATGCCTATAACTTACTTAACTTTTTTCTACAACCAACTTATGAAATAATTCGTGAATATTAGATGAGTACCATTGAAATTATGTACAGAACACCATGTAATTAAATTACGTTGGCGATGATATAGGCAAACATGTTGGGATCTGAAACCCACCGTTTATTGCAAACCTTCCTATATCAAGGGACACCAGTATTTATATCAATTTCAGCTGTCTTTTTTTCCTGATCTAGCTATAAAATCTATAATAGAGTTGGAAACCCTGGAGGCAAACCTGATTTGAATCATGCAACGTTCCCGCCGAAGTAAGCGAGTCGATTGCTGGTTATTACATAAGCCACAAATTGCAACGATTGTATTGCTGACTGTGACTGCAGAGAAAGGCAGAGAATCGTAGTGGTTCTGTTGCTGTTATTTGTCGCACCCCCCTCCCTGTTCGAAAGACTACAACGTCAGAACACCGTCAGTCCGTTCGGCTGATCAATATTTTCGCTCTGATCTGCGCTACGTTGCCTACGTTGCCCAAATAATATTGAACTCTGCTATCAACCAGAACGTGCCAATGCATACTATGAACCAATATTTGTTGCTACCTTTCAACCCCAACTAAATATACCTATCTACCTTCCTCTCCCTTTATTCACCTTAGCAACTGGATATCACATGCGTAGGAGTTGTGCCAGGGACAGCATATCGGTTCTTTATCCTGGGATCCGGTTTCGACGCAGCATTCACACCACGAAAAGTATATATATATATATATATATATATATATATATATATATATATATATATATATATATATATATATATGTGTGTGTGTGCATGTGTCTGCCTGTCTGTCTGTGTGTCTGGAATATACAAGACAAACAGAAAATTGTGCTTCATAATCTTCTGCAATGGCTTAAATCAAATACTATAAGAATGTACTTATCATGCACTTATGTGCATATATTTTCTTCTTCGATTCATACTAATATATATATATATATATATATATATATATATATATATATATATATATATATATTTAGATGACAAAATCAGGAGGCTTGCTGTACAAATGATTATTTCGTCGTTTCTCTCAAATTAGCATTCATCAACAAATGAGGAGGTCATACTGATGTTTTCATGCGTGGTCTGAACTGAAAAGGTGGGTGTAGCAGTAATGAATGCTGTAGGCTGTGTAGAAAGACCTGTGAGATATGTGTCAAGTCCCCGGGGATATCAGCTTCCAGGTTTGAAAGTTCATTCATTCAACTGATGTTTTTAGAGGTCAGCGACTTTCTTCCAACCTTTAAGGGGTTAAAAGTGGAGGGAGACTTTTCCCCCTTTTGTGGTCAAAAGTGTATGGAAACGTGTACCTCTTCAAAGGATCAAAAGTGAATGGGGAGTTTTTCTTCCTTAAATGGGTGAACAGTAATCAAGGTCTTTTCATCCCCCAAGGGATCAAAAGGAGAGACTTTTTCCAGGTTTGATGGGGCTACAGTTCTTTCTTTTTAATGACAGACGAATTCCACCCTTTTAAGGTGTTTAAAGTAAAGGGAGACTTTTTCCCTCCATAGGCGTCAAAGATGAAGGTAGACTTCTCCCCTCCAAGTCTAAAATGAGTAGGATTTTGTTTTTCCCTCCTTTAGGGGCTCGAAAGTGAAAGGAGAATCCCTCCTCCAAGGGGTCTAATGTACTGGGTAACCGTCACCGCTTTAAAGTGTCAAAAGTGGAGTGAGTGCACACACGTTTATCTCTCCTTCATTTTGGCCGGGGCAAAATTGGTCGGACGGGTCCCCGTAGACCCTCCTAAAACCATAAAAAATCAATTTTCTCAAAAATCAGAATTCTTGTGCTTACTTTTAGCTTTAGAGGTTTTTACAATTCATACTAGCGGATAGTGGCCATGTTTCATTGTCGTATTCAGGTTGGGGTCAGGTGTAGGATTATGGGTTGGCTAAAAGAAACAAACGTTTTGTTGTTGGAATTTGGTTATATTCCTTTTAAGTATATGCAGTGAGAGAAAGAATAATTCACATCTGCAGTTTCTTACGATGGATGGAAAATAAGGACCCAGCTCTGTATTATAGTTACTTTTAAAAAAGATTTTCTCACAACTGATAAATTTCCGTTAAAAATTGAACTCAGTTCATTGATTGCATTTTCCACAATCAAATAACTGGACCACCATCGGTACCGATGATTTTCTTACAGAAATAAATGAATCTCAAAATAGAAACTTAAAATTTTTGACCATATTGATCCATAGAAACCTCGGGGGGGGGGGGGGAGGGTCGTCGGCGCCATCTATCCTGCTTTTACAATGGAGGTTGTCGCGGTGTTGTTTTTCTTTTGCATAATTTATTATCCACTTCGAGCTCGCTAGGCTAGGCTAGGCTCACGAAGCTACACAGGGGCCCCGTTATCCATAAGTTTCCCCTACTATTCAACCATAGCTGGGGGGGGGGTTAGATTCGTGCCTTTACCGTGTGAATTAGCGCAAATTGAACGCAGATTGTCTTAGCCAGGGTTAGAACTCATTCTACGTTTGCTATTAACCGCTTGGCCATCTCCACTTTCGAAATCGAGATTTATGAGCGCAAATCTGAATTGATTCTGCACTTTGAACGAGTCTCATACTTGTTGACCTGCAGTTCCATATTCTACCTCTAAGCTGCGAAAGTAGCAATCGTTGAAAAATCAATGATTTGGTCACATGAAAGAAATACACACCTCACAACTGAATTGCCTGTGGTTGCAGAGAGAGAGGGGGTAGGATGAGAGAGAGGGAGATAGATAGAGAGAAAGACAGGGGAGAGAGGGGAGGGGAGAGAAAGGTGAGGGAGAGATGAAAAGAGATGGAGTGGGAGAGAGAAAGATATAGATTAAGAGAAGCCTAGTGTAACTGCTCCTGTCCGCACACACTCGCCTTTGTGATAAGCGAATGAACAAATGGCATGAAATCAGTCACAACAACCAGCAACCGATTATCTAACATCCGGGCCCGTAGATTGAGCTTTAGTAAGGCTCCCCATGACCTTGTCCCCTGTCCCTAATTATTGAATAGAAAAAAAGTTTTCCATGTCCCTAGGTCTTAAGATTCTCCCACCACTGACAACAACATTAACTGAAACAAAGGAGAATGGGCTTCTCCTTCATCAACAATTGACTCCTTACCTTCTTTCGTTGTCTCAATAGACACGTTTCACGTCAAATACTTGGATGTTTCAATTTTTGAAAAATTGTTTGAAATAAACAAGAGTCCCGAGGTGTCAATTTGAGAAATGTCTTCTATTGGCATTCATGGAGATGCAAATTTATTTTGTATTTATGCAATGCCTTGCTTGGAATTTAGGATAGAATAGCGAGCACACACGCACACAAACATACGCGAGGGTACGTGCGCCGAGGTATACCTGGATGACAACAATTAATTCGTTCCGTACTGATCAAGGTCTAACTATATTTTAAAGTATTCTTTCCACCTTATACTTACTTACATTAATCTAAACTACAATACCTTAAGCTTACTCCGCCAAAACCATCACTTATCAAAACTGCACTACATACACATTGAACAGCTGACATAAAAATGCACTAATAGATTTTTGGAAATAATTGACATAAATTTGAAATTATCTGTATGTATCAAATGTTTAAAGCTGTGAAGCTTTCGAAACTCTCTCTCTCTCTTTCTCTGTGTATATATTTATTTCCAGCTCTACTCTAAAACAACTCAACTCCATGAGTAAAATAAATCCATTACCTTTCAGAAGTGGCTTTATATTATTGATATATTATTATATCATGTTATACTGCTTGCCTGATTTGTACCACGTATACTGTGTGTGTGTATATATATATATATATATATATATATATATATATATATATATATATATATATATATATATATATATATATAATATATATATATATATATATTGTGTGTGTGTGTGTGTGTGTGTATCCAACTCTATGATGGAAACCAAGTCAAATACGAATATGAGTTATTCATTTATATTTGTGTATTTTTTCACTATATATATATATATATATATATATATATATATATATATATATATATATATATATATATATATATATGAGATAGAGAGAGAGAGAGAGAGAGAGAGAGAGAGAGAGAGGTTTGGGATAGGTATATTGATAGAGCTTTCGTATTCAGGAAACTTTTTGTCTCCTGTGGTTTGATTGTTTCTTTCTTGTTTGGGAGAAATATTTCATTTTTGCTGCATCACATTCAAACACATAACGCCGTTCCTTTTTTTCCATTGAAGGCCCGTTGGTTGCATCTCATCTAATCTTAACCCTCCCCCCCCCTATTTTTCCCTTTTGCATTTTCCTCTTATCTTTTCGTTCGAGTTTTTGCTGGGAAATTCAGGGCTTAAGTAACCACCAACCAAAATTGTCAACATTGGTTTCTTCAGTTTCTAAGTTGATCTTGCTAGATGGTTATGTAAAGGTGGCACCAATGGAGTTTAAAGAATGTTCATTTAAACATAGACTCCTTATTTTATCTAAAACCAACGTTTTTTTTTAAAATTCAAATTTCTCCCCTGAAAAGGTTTTTCGTTGGGGGGTCAATTCATTATGTAAGTTTATGCTTGAAGTTCATGTTCATGAAATCAAAACAACCATAGAAATAGAAATGAAGAAAATGGGAAATCCTGTAGTTTTCAATTGAAATGAAAATAGAGTTATGTATGTGTAAACTGCTTGAAGCCTGAATTAGGTACATCAGTACACTTGAACAATTTGGCTTTGAATTTGTCTGTTGAGGAAGTATTAGTACACTTGGTGGCGCTACTTTTGACAATGAATTTTGTTTTTGTACTTGTTAGTGGATTAAATATTGGTACACTCGGTGATAATACATTGGACTATGTATTTTGTTCTGGTACTTGTCTTTTGAATAAATATTGGTACACTTGGTGGCACTTCGTTTGACAATTTATTTTGGTCTTGAACTTGTCTAAGGAGTAAGTTTTGGTACGCTTGGTTGCACTACATTTCACAATGCAATTTGGTTTTGTACTTGTTTTATAGTATTGGTACACTCGATGGCACTACATTAGACAATGCATTTTGGTTACTAGATTAATTCATTCATAAATTTCATCCTGATCCCGAAAATAATTGTTGCCTGTTTTTCAATGTGCATGAAAGAGCAGCTCCTTTAAAATTCAAAATGAGCGACTGTGATCGATTGTCATTGGGCGTTGATTCGTCCCAGACGTGCGAGAAAGAGTAAGTAGTCACGCGTTTAATGAAATCACATCTCTTTTTCCTGCCTATTTCCTGTTTAACGAGAGTGGAACCGACCGACCGACCGACCGACAAACAGATCGGTGGACCAATCGACCGGAAAGCGTCTAATAGAGATACGTGTACAAATAAAAAAATGCAAAAATATGTCTCAAACAAAAATTGATTAAGAGATATTTTACGTTTTGATATCTTCTTACGTGCATTCGCTCATGTCTGTACATACAATATCTCTAGGGGTTCTCAATGAACTTCAATAAGAATTCGTAGACAATAAGTTACGGAAGAAATGATTAAATTTTTGGGACGAATCTATGCAAGATGACTTAGTCATATATCAGGAAGAAATATATATTCACAGTCATCTATTCTGAATTTCTTCGCTTATGCTGGGCAGCTGGCATGTCAGTCAAGCATATGGGGGCCTAGTTTCGGTACCCCTAAAAACTCATAACTATCATTTTAGTACCACTTTTGTACCAATATTCCCCTGGTCGATGGACAAAGAAGGAAATGTACAAATAAGTGATAAAAATAGAAGAAGTAAATAGATAAATCGATAAATATAGATAGATAGAATATACCTATAGCAAGGGGAGAAAGGAAAAGAGAAGAAAAGGAAGTGGGAAGAAGAAAGAAGAAAAGAACGAAAGAAGGGAAAATATGAAAGAAAAAAGAAGGAAAGCAGCAAAGAAAGAAAGGACAAGAAAAAGACGGCAAAAGGAATAGAAAGGAGGAATGAGGTGAGATGAGTGGAAAGAAAAAAAAAGAAAGAAGAAGCGAAGAGATAGTAGATAAGACAGAAAGAAGAAAGAAACAAGCAAGAAAGAAAGAAAGAAAAAATCCAGCTAATCAGGGCGAAGCTACTTTTAAAACTCAACAAAAGCTTTTTACTGTCATCGTTGTACACGGGGATATTCCATTGTCTTCCCAAATACCATTCTCTGGGTTATTTGTTCTGTAAATCTGTGTGTCTCTTTCACTGAGGAATGGTAAGTTTTTCTCTGGTGTCACTAGTAACGGTCCAACTTCAGGTTGTTCCCGTTTATATTTTAGACAGGTCAACCGATAATATCGTGGCATTTGAATTAAGGCATTAGTCGAACAGATCTTGTTTCTTGGAAGCAGTGAGTTCAATCCTTGGGTCAAGTTGTGCAGAAATATACTCTAGTGCAGTGAAAAGACGTGATGATACCATCCCATCCTTTAAGAAGAAGGAAGAATCGATGGTAAAGAAATCAAATTCCCTTGGAAAGGCGCTGGACGCGGCAGAGAAAGCAATGGAAAGAAGATGTCCCCAGGATCAAATAAAGGGTTACTTTCGACATTCCCAAGAAAACTAAATGTAACGAGTAGGCTAGATTGTACATTGACCGGAAAGTCGTGATGAAAGCAACAAAAACCTGGAAACTGATTAGGAACACCTTAAAAACTGTAACGTGTCTAACGTCTTTTAGCAGCATGCCATTTAACAATTACTTATTAATCAAAATGCCTTTCTGTGAACAGTTTACTTTACGTATTTAACATTAATATATATATATATTGATCCGAGTTATAGAAATGTATGAAAATCAATTAAAAAATTACAAACTCACCAGTTCAGAGAAACATTTACAAGACAAATCATATTTATTTATTTGTCCCTAAATTCTTCCATATATTTCAGCTGACTCTCAAAACTGCTCTATCAATTAATTTCATTTTGCAAGTGATGAAAATTGAAATTGTTCTCACAATCATTTTTACTTGTACTATTTTTTTACATAAGATGGTTAACTATTTCAAAATTATTTGGCAGAAAAAATCAGATTTCGATTTTTTTTTGCAGTAAACCTAGATAGTAAATTTTCCGTCCTATCTAGCTCATCAAACATTAGGATTCCGTAATTTTTAAAGCCATTTATTATTTTGAAAGTTTAGATTAAGTATCCTCTTGCTTTTTCTATCAAACAATTTAATCATGTTTAACTTTTCTAGTCTGTCCTCCTTACTTAGATCCCTCATGCTACTTAACATTTCTGGAAATATTTGCTGATATTTTTCCCCTTTCAAAATTAAATTCCAATTACCATCTCTAGCACATGGGGCACAAGCCTGTACACAATACACCAAATGTGGTTGTATTATTGCTTTATAAATTCTTAGCATAATATACGGATCTCTTGATATTCTGCTAAGCCAACCAATTTTGGAGAAAGTTTCAGCTATGCCTGGAGAGACATGTTTTTCAAAATTAGATTGTTTATCGAGTTTTACACCAAAGTCTCTCTTTCAATATTTTTTTGCAATGGTTGACGTGGATTTGTAACTGATTTCCTGAGTCAAGGTACATTACTCTTAAGATTCCGCGTAGACTTCCACACATCTAAATTATATAAAGCCTTCCCGCGCTATTTTACATTCATTTAATCCAATTGATAATTTTACATAATACGCAAACATTTTTATTATACATTTTAATTTCTCTGGAAGACACTGTCTTGGGGTGATCAATTGAAAAAACGGGTGATCAATGGTTAAGTTATTTTTCTCATAGTGCTGGGGTAGGAGTAACTAAACGTTTTTAAGACATAATAAGGTGTGAATGTTCAAATTTTCAGTCCTCTAGCTTCATTGGTGAGGCCTGTACGTAAAACACATAGAAAGATAGATTGCCACCCAGAATAATCTAAATCCTGAAGAGGCTCATGTTGACTGTTTAGGCTGAAGGTTTCTAACAGTTGGAGCCCTATTAGTTGATAAATATAAGTCTTTATCAAACTTACTTATTTACGCTATTATCTATCACACTGTAGCATACAGAAATAAAGATTTCCCTCAGGAAATGATAAAATATTGTTTGCATACTTGATAAACTTTATCTTGCACCAGTAGGGATTCCGACGTTGCCTGGGGGAAAAAGCAAATATTACAGGAACGCAAATGATATTTCAAAGAGATCAAATAAGGGTTGTGGGTATGGATCCAAGTCGGGGTCGTACACACTCCCCAGCAGAGTCATGCAGGTCAGCATACTGCCTCGGACAAGTCTGAATATACCCTCTAAAACCTTAAAAAAACCTTTTCCCTTAAGATGAGAATTCATGCGCTCATTTTTTTTCGGAAATAGTTTAAACATCAAAGTGTACTATCGGGTTGAAATAGTTATCGATGTTTTAATGTCATGTTTGGGTTTGGGTTGAGGGAAAGGAACGTGTTATATTTTCAGGTGAGGTTTAGATTCCTTTGAAAATTCTGACAAACTTGCATAATCACCGACAAATCCACATCCATGGTTTCCTTTGTCTAACGGAAAGTAAAGATCTGTATCATAGTTACATTGTAACCCCCCCTTCTCAAATATCTTTTGATTTTTTTTTCTCAAAATCGACAAATTAGCTCCGAAGCTGTGATAGACTGAAATCATATAACATTAAGACGCAACATATCAACTTTTCTCCATCGGAACCAATATATATATATATATATATATATATATATATATATATATATATATATATATATATATATATATATATATATATATATATATATATATATGTACACACACTAGCACCGAAAAAAACGACAGGATTTTCTATGTATAGAAAAAGTATAGATTGGTGCAGCACATTCGTCCCCTGATTCTATCCTACTTACTGGTTGTCAAGAGAAGCAAAGATAGGCAAGCAACAAAAACTGTGATCGATAGGTACACCTATACGGCTTACTTGGCCAATTGCCAATTTGTAACTTAATTCAACGCTATCTTCACCTTGTAGAAGGCTGGCCAAACGGCTACACCAATAACCAGCTTACACCCAGGTTGGACGTTCGAATCACGGCATAGTTCCATTATTTTTTGATCACAATGGTTTACAATTACCCCCAGACTTATATAGGGAGAGGACTTCCTATTAATAGAATGTAGCAAAGGGCGTTCAAATAGTCGCTTTAGGGACCGAGGAGGTTCATAACCCGCTTCGTCAAAGAAAAGAGCTAATCTAACTACAAGTGAGGAACTTTCTGTTTGTGTACATATGCACCGCGATCACCAAAAAACCGTTCATCCAAAAAACTTTAAACTCGAGTCTACTTTACCTTGTGTGCTGACTGATACATCTGGCGAATGTAAACTCCGTACGGTGGCCAGTTGTTGAGTAATCGTGGTGCATACATACAGCAGACAGATTTCTACAACTTTAGTTAGATTTAGATATAAAATATCTAAATTGGCAATTCTAAAGAGAAGTAAATGAAATATTTCGAAGCCATAGTTTCGTACGACGGACGGGAAATTATTTAATATGATAATTATAGCTGGCTGCTCTGCACACCATGAAGCCTGGACCTCTTCCAGACATGTATCTTTGGAACGTGCACTGTCCTAGTGTCGTAAACGACGATTTTTGTTCAAGGCTATGTAAACGCCTTTATTAAATGAGCTAAGCTCTGTACCCTGGAAAAAATGAGAAAAATGACTGAGAGGGAGAGGAATATTGAAGGGAGCGAGAGAGTGATCTTCTCTCCCTAAGTGTGGGTCAGTGCGCTGTTAAGCGGTTCATGTCGAGAAAGATGTAAGCTCCAATAGATAGCGAGTAGGGGGGAAGATTGGGTTGGGGACTGTGAGCGGAGGAAGGTCGGAGACGGGGAGGTTCTGTTTCTTGGCGCAGCCTGTCGTTATTGGTAGAAAAGCGATTTCAATATTGATTCTATGCTGATACTTTTCCAAAATGGAAAATATCTAAGGTTTTAGAGGAGTGGGGGAGAGAGTCATATAGAGAAGAGAGGGAGAGGAGAATGAGAGAGAGGAAGAGAGACATAGGGAAGAAGTTTAGAAAGAAAGGGAGATATTGGAAGGGATGCCGCAAAAAGAAAGGTTTGATGTGACTGGAGGAGAGACAGAAAACAGACTGAGAGGGAAGGCAAAGTTGAAAGTAGTAAAAGACGTAAATCTCTTTCTCTCGCTCACTCTGACTCTCGACCTTGCCAGTTTGTCTCGTGAGAAGGGAGGGATGCAACAATGTAGATATTTACTAAATTATGCCTAGTCTGGTACACACTCACAACAATGGAGCCCCCAGAGAGTAGAGGATTCATTTGGCTATCAATCACCTGCCAGATAGTGAACTAACCATCGCTCTACGGTCGGTGCCCATCAGAAGATCATAGGAAAACAGAAGATGAAGAAAATGAAGGATATCTACTGCTGAGAGAAAGAGGGGGAATTGATGTGACTGAGTGTGACTGAAAGCAGAAAGAGAAATAGGTTGGGAGGAAAAGTTGAAAGTCATAAAGAATACTCTCCCCCCCCTCTCTCTCGTTCTCTCTCTATCTCTGTCTCTCGGCTTGTGAAGCTGTAAAGAAATCTTGAAAAGGCCAAAGATGGAAATAAATGCAGAAGCAATAAGAGAGGAAAAAGAGAGAATGGATTTTGAGAAGAGGATAAATGAAAAGGTAAATGAAAATATAGATGGGAGGAAAGAGTTCGTAAATACGAAGGAGATGCTGTATATGTGTTTATGTGTGTGTGTGTGTGAGAGAGAGAGAGAGAGAGACAGACAGACAGACAGAGAGACAGAGGTGAGAGAGTGAGAGAAGGGCTGAGAGAAAAAAGAAAGCAAAACGAAAAGAAAGACATGAAGAATGGAAGAGAAAAAAAAGAAAGAATTCAAGTGAGAAAGAGAGAGAAAAGAATGAGAAATAAAAGGAAGAAAGATAGGGCGAAGAATGACACTCTTTGTGTGCGACCATTTTTATGAGAATTGATGAACGTTAATATCTAATTTTGATCTCATAAACGTCAAGTAAGGTAGAAAAACAGACATCATAAAAGAGTAAGACCCGAGGGTCATTGATGCCGGTGGCAACATCAGTCGTTTAACCACTCCTGCTATTAGTGACCATTATGCTCCTTCATACAAGCAGTAGTAAAACTAGTCGTCCTTATTTGTCTGATGGAGTGAAACTTTGGCAAGTGCTGTACATTGTCTCCAACATTCATGCTGAAACGATATGGTTCCTGCAACTATTGTGACCATTTTTGTGGAGTCCATTCGCTCATCTGCAAACGATGCCCGGGATTAAGTTGATGGTTTCAATTTCAATCTTCGAACTAACACGAAGACTTGAAGAAATTATTTTACCTTTTCTGTTCAATATATTTCTTTTCGACAAAAATAGAAATTCTCAAAACGTTGAGCATGAATTCTGCCTCTCTTACGTAGCATATACGAATGACTCAGTCGTAAAAGTCTGATCTTGAGATTAAAATGTGTGAGGTTCTATAATATTTTAGGAATTAGAAAATCAAGCCAAAAAGTCTGTGATATATAGATGCATGAGTTCTCAAACTTCAAGACATACATAGAAGGAGTGGAAGTTTATTAGTTTGCCAGTTGACCTAGAGGAAAGGAATCTGAAAATGGCCTCATACAATGGCTATAAGGAACCGTCAACAAAAACGCCTACACGCCGAGCAGATGGAGCAAGAAGGCTGAAAATGTAAACATACTCTTTATTATGCCTGCAAAAACTGGGGGGGGGGTAATTTTCCTCTGAAATAGGTTGTCAGTGGGGGTTCAATTTGCAATCTAAATTTTTGCAAAAATTGATCTCTCAGTTTGTGCCCGGTAGCATCCAAGCTTTTTTCAAAATTTAGACCGTTGTTAGTAATCAATGCCAATCAAAAGATGAGAGAAGTATATTATTCAGTAACCACTCCATTTATCCAATTTTTTAATTAATCATCTCAAAAGCTGCTTGCTAGCAAAAGATGTTGGTCACATTGCGGTTTCTATCGAGTGTCAGACCCATTTAAGTTTGACTTCATCAAGATCGATAGTCACATACAGATCTGAAACGTGCAACATCTAAGAAATTGGCTGTCAAACGAAGAACCATACAACATGCACAGGAAGAAGAAAAAACATCCTTAACATCCCATGGTAAGATTACAAGACAGAACAATATATCAGAGAGAAAACAGATGTCAGAATTATCCTGGAAACCATTAGAAAGCTTAGATGCCAATGGGCAGACCATGCAAGAATCAAATAACCACCACGTGGATCCCTCAAGATTATGAGTGAAATTGCAGCCAACGAAAAAAAAGATGGCGTGATGATTTGGACATGTTAAGAATGTATACCATGACGCTTGGGATTAAAATAACTGACAGGCATCAGGAAGGGACGGTGCCCAGCAACAGACGATAAAAGGCTGACTGGTGATGATGATGATGATGTATAAGGCACTACAATTGCAATATTCCAGGGAAACAGCAATTATTTTAGCAAAACAGTTTCTACATTTTGACTTTGTTCGACTGAAAGAGCCGTTTATATCCAAAACACATTGCTGTGATAGGAATTAGTTGTGGCAATGTTCTCTTTGCAGTAGTTGGAATTAGCTGTGACAATGTCAACTTTGAGTGACTAATTTGACCCACTGGTTCGGTGGAAGAATCTCATGTTCCTCAGACGATCAGAAAGCAATTCCAGAAAACAATATTCAATTTCTTACTGACTTGTCTGCGCTATAAAATGGTCGCCATTTTGATTCCAAAGGGAAGAGCTGGGGAGAATAAAGAGAGAATAAAGCGGGGAAAAAAAAGAAAGGAAGGAAATGGAAGTGTTAGATGTTGGGAGAAAGAGAAAAAAAAAGCACTGACGAGAATATTATTCAAAACAGTAAATAATAGTCCATAAAATAAAAAAAAAACTTTTCTCAATCAAAAGAAAAGTACTGGATCCGCCCCGCTTTGACAAACCTTCCAGAAAATGTCATTGAAGTTCATGTAGAACTTTTAGCGATATTTAGTGAACATATGCAAAGGAGGGAACAAAAGAAATTCCTGGATCCGTCCCAAAATCAAATAAAATCTTCCTTAGTCCACAAAACATCATTAAAATTCGTTTCGAATTTCGTTTATAGTGAAAAAATTTTGCTACAGTGTTTTAGAGGTAACTGTAAAAATTTCCTGGATCCACCCCAAAATTCAATCAATTCTCTCATAGCCCATGGCTCACCATTCGACAAAATGTGATTAAAATTCATTGAGAACCTTCAGAGGTATTGTGTAGATGAATAGACCGACAAACATGAGTGAATACATATACTTCTTCCAACTTCGTTGGCAGAGGTAAATCAAGATGTAAAAGCTGTTGACGGTGATTGAAATTTGAGAGGACAACTGAAAAGATTGAATCTGTGACTGAAACTAAAGTAGACAAAGATGAATGAAAAAGAATGAGTCTGAGACAATCGCTGAGGAAAGAAAAGGAGAATGAAGAAAAATGAGTCTACGATTAAAACTGGAGTAGAAAAAGATGAATGAAAAAGAATGAGTCTGAGACAAACACTGAAGGAAGAAAAGGAGAATGAAGAAAAATGAGTCTACGACTAAAACTGGAGTGGAAAAAGAAAAGGCTGAATGGAAAAGGAACGTCCGAGACTAACGCTGAAGGAGAAAGAAGATGAATGAAAAAGAATGAGTGTAGGACTAGAATTGAAAGAGAAAAAGAAAAATGAGAATGAAAAGAACAGGTCGAGTGACGGAACACAATGTGGCTGTAGACATCAAATGACATAAAAGGAAGAAGAGGAGACGAACACCAGACAAAGTTTTGTCATCTGTCAAAGGACAAAAAAGGTGAAGCAGGGGGGGGGGTCTGTCTGTGTGTTTGTCTCTTATGCGACTGATTCAATGCAGGCATTTTTGATTTTGGACAAATTCAATGCAGACGTGCAATTGGTTGGTGCTAGGATCTAAACGGTACCATTGGTTCGTCTCAGTAAGAGACGTGAAAGATAAAAAGGTGAGGTGGGAGAAAGAAGAAGAAGAAGAAGAAGAAGAAGAAGAAGAAGAAGAAGAAGAAGAAGAAGAAGAAGAAGAAGAAGAAGAAGAAAAAGAAGAAGAAGAAGAAGAAGAAGAAAAAGAAGAAGAAGAAGAAGAAGAAGAAGAAGAAGAAGAAGAAGAAGAAGAAGAAGAAGAAGAAGAAGAAGAAGAAGAAACAAAAAGGGATTAGGCTAGAGGAAAAGAAAATGAAAAAAAAGAGAAAAGGAGAAAAAGAAGTGAAAGGGGAGCTCAGAAAAAAAAGCATCTAAAAATCTGATAATGATAAATAAGATAATTGCAAGATTAAGCGAAAATCAAAGAAAATATCAACAGAAAGAAAAACAATCTTTCGTGGAGAGTGAAAGTGATTGAAAGTCTTAAACTTCAAGACGTGAATTCTAATGATGGTTGAGATCTGATTATGAAAGGAGAGAGTATCTGATTTCACAACTTTTCTGCGCCTTTGCAGCTAGTGTTTTGGCCGCCAAGACGTGATTTGGCAAAAAGCCTTCTCTAGACAACAGCTTATTGTCCATGTTTCTCGCTTAGCTACTTCGCTTATATTACTACACGCCCTCCCCTTCCATTCCAATAGTAATCAAATGAAAATCAGTCAGTAGTTTCTTTCACGCATTCCCGAATGATTTTGTTTTTATTTACTTGACGCTTCATTTATATACTTGCTCTACCTGGCGTCTCCGATTATGATATGCAACGTGTCTATCATATTTTTATATCTACACCAGGTACCGTCGTCGTTGTATGATAGTCAAATAGCTATTTAGCAGCCTCTTGTGTCTTTCAAATTCAATTTTTGAAAAATAGGCCCTGGGACAAATGTTACTTCAAGAACTATCCTTAAAATCCAATTTTGTAACAAAACTTTATTGTTATTCTCGTGACCCACGCACACATCATATCTTGAAGAGTTTCAGACGTCTTTCGTGTTTCTCATTTGTCGAATGGCTGTTCTGAATGAAACAGAGAGCTTTCTTGATGGAACTATTCAGTATTTGGCTGTCTGATAAGTCAAACTCTCATAAATTCTAGTTGACGCCCCTTGTCAACTACATAACAGGTGTAAATAATACTAGTATTTTAAGTAAGGTCAGCGTAAAATTTAAACTGTTTATGACTTTTGAATTATTCAAACTTTCATAAACGTTACAGCCTTTTCTCTACATGAAGAAGAAATGTCATCAGGAACATCGTTTATACGAAGGAAAAACCACTGGACAAAAAGATACAAAGTTTGAGAAAAAAGAAGAAACTTGAAACAACTTGAAACAAGCCTCATCTCGATAAACTCAATAAAAAAGAAATGTCATGATTCATAATAAACGTAATGAGATAATATTTTTGATAAAATGAATAACAGTTTTATTGTTAATTTACATTAGAGAAAAAAGATAACACATCGAAGAATTATTATGGTTTGCTAAACCATATCTTCTTTTATATTTAAAAAATTCTGTAACGTAACAAAGAAACGAACAGAACATTCCTGTCGTCTGCTTCATTTGCTATAAAATTTGACGCTAGTACTCACTTGGTGTTAATGAGGCCAATGCAATGGAGTGAAAGATTCTTTACAAAACAATGCTATTTTACCTCTCTCTTATAGTAAGATTATATACCACTTTGGTGAAGGAACTGTTGTGGTATAGGGCAAGGCAACGAGTCCCCAATTATGATAATCAACGTGTCCGTCCGTCTCCGACACTTCAAAAGTAAAAAAATGTATGTTGAGAGATGTGGGGACAGAGGAGAGGTTCTGAGATGGGATCAGAGAGAGAGAGAGAGAGAGAGAGAGAGAGAGAGAGAGAGAGAGAGAGGGAGGGAGGGAGGGGAAGAGAGAGACCTGACACAAAATGAAAGATAAAGATTTCGCTTAAGGGGAACGTCTGAACTCGGGGGAAGAAGAAAGATGAAACAATAAAATGAAGTGGAATTGAATTCGAATTCATGTGTCTATGAGTGAGAAATTTGGTCGAGAGCCAGGGATGACCGCTTCAGGCAACTTCCATGATGTTTTTTTTTAACCTAGATGTGAATAAATTTCATCACGTAACAAAGAAACAAATAAAAATAATCCATTTCTGTCGTCTGCTTTATTTATTACAAAATTTGATGTTATTGCATGCTATTTTACCTCTATTTCCATCTCTTGGTATAATGTTAGCATAGAAACTGGGATTTTACAAGTATTTCTTAGACGAAAATCATACATTAGTTTCTTAAACGCTTTCCCAAATGATTTTTCTTTTTTTTTTTACTCATCATTTTTCCATCACCCTTAAAAATTTCCTTTCGTTTATTTACCCTTCCTTTTACCCCTAGTTCCTCAAATCTCGCCTTCAATGTCTTTGGTACGGTTTTGAGTGCACCTATTATTACTGGTACTACCCTGACTTTCATGTTCCACGCCTTATTCAGTCCTATTGTCAGATACTTGTATTTTTCCAGTTTTTAGCTCTCTTCCCTGTTCACACTGTGGTCTATAAGCACGGCCGCGTCTATTATTTGGCAGGTTTTCCTTTTCTTGTCCATGATTACTAGGTCCGGTCTTCTCGCTTGGATGGGGTGGTCAGTTTCGATGTCAAAGTCTTAAAGTAATTTGTGATTTTGTCCTCCAGAAATGTCCCCGTTTTGTGCTGGTACCACTTTTCTGCATCCCCATCTTATTCGTTTATTCAGTTCCCAGTGTATCACCGTTGCTATTCTATCGAATCTGTGTTTATACCTCTTGACTACATTGACAAGTTATGCGGTTAACGGTTTCATCTCTATCACCGCATACGTGGCACTTACTACTCATCTGTGTTCTTTTGATTTTTGTTTTGATATAGTTTGTTCCGATGTATTTGTTTTGGGATGCCATGATGAGCGATTCCGTTTCTGTCTTCAGGTTTCCTTTCCGCAGCCATGTCAATGATCCCTCGTCTGCCACACACTGAATCTGTCTTTTAAATTATCCGTATAGTGTCTTCTGTTCCTATTTATCTTTCCTTATTTGCTATGCTGCTCCATTGTTTTCTACTTTTTTGTTATTCGTTGAGCTACTTAGGGAACTCTTTATAATGTCTTCACTTTTCCTTGCACATAATTTTCCAGACCTACTTTGACCCTCTTTACACAGTCCTCTATGCTGATGTGTCTTGTGCTGCCTCCTTTTCTCTTCACGTACAGTATATCGTGTCATCTCTGGGGTGTAAGGCTTTGCGCATTGTCGTAAGCTTTCTTGTCCGCTGGTCCAGTGACTGGAGTTCTTCCTCTGTCCATCCAAAGAATGATCTTAAGTATCTTACTAACGATACGTCTCATTCTGAACCCTTCCACGATTCTCTTATTCTTCCAGCCTATTTGCAAACGTCTTTGAAACTATTTAAAGTTATGATCTTCATTCTCATATTCTCTCCTCTTTTAACTTTGAAACAACTACCATTTCACAGATTTTATCCAAAATTGAAGATTTTAAATCGATTGTGTACAATGTTTTTTGATAGCTTTGCAATCGATGTTGATGTTTCTCTGCCACAAGATAAGCAAGGTTCAACATTTGATGTGTTAATTCTCAATTAATTTGAGTTCATTATTCAGCAAGCGTCGTTACTTATTGTTTATATACATCAACAGAGAGAAAGCCCACTGACAAAGGTAAGTTGTACAAAAAGGCAAAAAAAAAGTAATTTCTGAAGGACTCTTTCTGATTATTCTGGATAAGTTTTTCTCAATGATAACTGAAAATCAGAACGACTCAATCGTGGAAAAAATGATTTAGAAACCATCAAATGATTGCTCTGTCAGTTTTTCCTGCTGTTAAATCATTGATTTTATGTATCTTTTAGAAACTGTATCGACCCTAATCCAGTTTGCATTGTATTCTGGTTGAGCAAATATTCCTCTAATTATTTCAAATGTATGATTGGAATTTTTGTTTATAGTCAGCTTTGGCAATTTTCAGCGATTCTCTGTTATTTTGAGGGAATTCCTGATTGTTTTCGACAATTTCCAGAATCTTAGGACAATTATAGGTAATCCACGCATAATTACAGGCAATACTTGGTGGTTCGCAGCAATTTTATGCAATTGTCTTTTTGATTCTCGATGGTTCTCGAAAAGTTCATGTAATTTCGGCAATTTTTGAAGAATTTCGTGTATTTTCTTAGCTTTCAGGAACTATTAGTAAATTCCAGCAACTTCCGTGAAATTCAGGGAAATTCTGGCTAATTCCGACTTGTTTTTGTAATTCACAGTAGTTCTCAATAATCTCTGAAAATTTTCAGCAATTTCAAACAATACTCAGCAATTTCTGGCAATTCTCCTGGTCACTTCCGGCGATTTTCGGCATTCTCGGTAATTTTCGTCAAAAATTGCCCATTCATTTTTTCAAATTTCGAGGTATTACTTTTTGACTATTTTTTAAAGAGAATTCTTGGACTTAAAAAAAAATCTATCATTGGAAATTCGAATTTGTCCATGAAATTCTCAAACTTCAATCAGATTTTGAAACTTTCTTTTTTCATGATTATGAGACTTGAAAAATATAAAAAACAAAACAATATTCAAGAAATTTTGGGTAATTTGTAAAGTTTTTAAGGGAATTTCCAACTTTTCCTCCAACTTTTACGATAATTTCCGGACATTCCTAATAATTTCCGGTTAATCTTGAGCCATTCTAATATTCTATGTGATTCTCAGGATATATCAACATTTCCCAGAATATTTTTGGAATTTTTGGCCCCTCTGGGTAATTACAATTTTTTTTTCAAAATTCTATTACTTTCTCCGGAAACTTTTGAATTTTTAAAGAATTTTTTTCAACTTTTCCAGAATTTTCCAATTTTTCAGAATATTTCTTTTTAGCATTTTTCAAAATTTTAATTTTTGATTCATTTATACTTGCGTTGGCTTCCTTATGAAAAACTTCCAATTTCTTAAAAAAAGAAAAAATCAATCTATCTACCTGCGTATTGTTCATGTGTCGAGTCCAGTTTTGCTGGCTTCATAGCTTCGAAACTGTGGAACATGCTACTTTTGCAATGTAAGAACATACGAAAACAAAATAATTGAGCTCCACTTTTTACTGGTGACGTTTCTTGGCTCTTCAGAATCTTGAAAATTCCACAAAAAACGACACAAAAAATAAATAGAATTGAGATAATAAATGAAATAAAAACAATTAACAAGATTATATGGTTTTAAATTGAAAACGGAAATGTTTCATACTAGGGATAGTTTGAATAGCTATTTTGTTTTTATTTTCGAAAAATAAAGTAAAAAATTTGATAATGAATTAGTTCATCACCAAAAAAATAATATAAATGCATAAAACTGAATTGAAAATATTTAATTAGGAAAATGACGTTGAATTACGACGTGAAAAATCAGTTGACGAAAACCTGTTCAAACTGCAAGATACCCCTTAAATTTTATGTATCTTCACATTTTAGCGTAAATAAAAAACAAAAATGTTTGTTTGTGAAATCTATTTTGTTTTATTTTATAATTTCGTTACACATTCTGACCATATTCTTATACCTCGATGTATTCATATTTTCATTTCGTTCTGCAATCGAACAAAAGTAGTTTCATTTGATTTTTCCTTGTTTTTTGTTTGTTTGTTTTTTTTTGTTTTTCAAATGAGAAAAACGAAGAGACAGAAAAAATGTCTAGAACCACACGTCAATTAAATTATTATTATTATCTATTCATTTGTATCTTCTTTTTTTACAACCTATTGGTAAGAAAAATCATATTACATTGATTAAACAAGATGTGGACGATAGTACTATGCATTTTTACATAATATGTGTCAGTGGTTCGTGAGGTTTTAGCATAAAATTTAACTGGGTAGCAATCGAACATTTTGAGAAAACTTTGCTTTAGGTGACCGAAACCCGTTGGTGTGAAAACTGGTAGACGGTGACGGCTTCCAATACAATCGTTTGAATTCCCAATCTACGTATTCACAGAGGACGTAATTTTGGGAATTTTGGAGATCATTTTCTACAGAATGAATGATTTATGACTTATTTTTGATGAAATTGCAACCTCTCAAGATATTGTTTGTGAATGGGAAAAATACAATGGAATTAACCTTTATCTTTAGTATTTCTTGATAATATCCTTTTAATGATGCATGGATTGTATGTACAACAATTACAATCTACTGGTACAGTTTATTAGTTGAATTGGTATATTTCATTAAAATTCATGGTCTCATGTTGCTAGGCTAATGAGGGAATAATTTCAATACACAACAAAGTCTTGAGAAAATGTTACTGACAGTGTCTTCGAATTATTTTATTAAATTGTACTAGTTTTTACCGTCATTTAAATCTTAGTTGCTTTTAAGCAACGTTTAAGTCGGGTCATTGTTTCTAAGGCAACGAATTACAGCACAATCGGAAATAAAGAGGAAGCTTTTGGTGACAATCGAATCCACATCCCTCATCACCAGACCAAGTCCAGTTTATGCCTGGAGTGAAGGAATCTTATTTTTTACGTATATATTCAGTGAATGATTTCTGACTTATTTTTGATAACCTTGCAACGCCCCAGCTATTGTTTGTGACAAACCAGGATATCATGATACACCTAACAAAGGTCTGTGACACACCAGGTTGATGTAAAAATTTCAGTTTGTCGCAGCGACACTCTGGTTAAAAAACGCTGGTTTCAATCATTTTCTTCATCCAGAGAGCACATACATCTATCAATACCATTGTCACAAGAAATTTAATGAAAAACAGTTCATTTGTACCTGTTATGCAGGAGTGGTAACTGTAAAAATACCTGGATCTGTCTCAAAACTTTTTCGATTTTTCCTTAGCCCCTGGTCTATTCTTGGGAAGATTTCGTTGAAATTCAGTGAGAACTTTTGGAGATACTATGACGCTACAGATATAGCTACGATGCTGCGAAGACAACTTTAAAATAAATCCCAGATTTAACCACAAATCTAAACCATTCTCCCTCCACCCGTAGCCTATCCTTTTGAAATTCATAGTGAACTTTTGGAGATAATGAGTAGACTGGCAGACAGATAAACATGAGTGGATACATGTACCTCTTCCAAATTCATTGAAAGATGTAAAATGATTTTCTTGAAAATTTTCATGTACAAATTTATCCAGTTCATTGACAGAGATGAAAAAAAAAATGGCCAAATTTACTCAATCTGATCACAAAAAGTTGACTAATATTCATTGTGCGCCAAATGCGTTGGGAAGGCATGACATCAATATTTCCTGCGCCCCTGCCCCACTTCAGTCAGGGATTCTTAAAGGAAAATAACCGAATAAAAGTGACAGGGGTGTGTGTGCTGCTGTGATTCACTACCCCAGCAGATATAGATGTGGTTAGTCACTCTTTTAAAAACCTTTGCATCACCAACGTGTATTGGGAGCCTGCTGCATTAAAAGTGATCAATTAAAAAGTGGGTAAACAATGAATAAGTTGCTTCTCTCACCTTTTGTTGGGTGATGATCACTACAAAGTTCGAACTTTCTAAAAACAAGCATGACTGCTGGATACAAACTAAAGGACCAGTTTAGCATGAACTTATATTGTACATTGAATCCCATGTAAAAAACAAAAAACAAACAGTATTTCTCTACATAAGATGTATGCGTGACACATAGCTTGATAACCAGACGGACAGACTCAATTGAAAACGGGAGAAACCTGTTTGGAGTTTAGGTGACAGTTTTGACTGACGGTTTCTGCTAGACTTGTCTGAACATACAGCCTTCGTATTCATAGAGGACGTAATTTTAGGAATTTAGGAGGACATCGAGTCGGTTATTATTGATCGCAAGTGAGAGAAAAATGATCACTATGCACTTGAGAATAATTGATAATATGGGAAGAAAAACAGTTGGCACGTATGGTATTATTAAAAACCCGAGGTTAATATCTTATGGAGGCCAGTACTAGAAAAGCGTTCGATACATAACAATTGAATATTTGTCGAGAGAAGCCCACAGTACTGAAGAAAACTCACGCAGCTCGTATGACTCAAAAAGACTAGGGAAAAAAATACCACTTTTAATGGGGCAAATTTCTTTATGGTGGACATGACCCCCCCCCCAAAAGCAAAAAAACAAAAAACAAAACAAAAAAAAAAACAAGAACCAAAGTAGTGGAAAGAAAAATGTAAAACACGAACTAGATGCAGTTGGCACATATCGTACTGCTAAAACTATGAGAGTAAAAATAAATCACTGATAAGTAAGATCTCTACTTAAAATCTCAAATACATTCAAGTTTGAAAAATCGTAAATGATCAAAACATCCATTTACACTGCAGAATATTATAAATTCATTTCAATGGTTCATAAACAAAATATGAATTACTTCTTGTTCGCTTTCTAAACTGAAAAGAAGCACCATGCACATGGTGCAACTAATTAATCAAAATATTCTTTCTCCTTTTTCCTACCTGCGTTCAAATGTTACCCACTCAATACTAAGATGAGGGAGAGGTTTGGTGGTTTAATAAAAAGGCAGGAAGAGAGAAGACAGAGATTAGAGAGTATGAAGGAAGAGGGCAGAAAAGAAATTCAGGCAGTCTGAAGGAATAGGAAGATTTTCGCATATGAAACCATGTTTGTATAAAAGATTAAAAACATACACATAAAATACAGATTGGAAGGGATCAGGAGGAGAATGAGAAGATAAATGGGGAGAGAATAGCCGACATGAGATAATGGTTTATCTTAGTTTTCAACACCCGTGGAATCTCTGTGGGTTCAGCTCATGTAATATTATTTCTGCTGAATTGTCCAAAAGCTTTGCTCATTTTCGAATCGGGCAGTAGGTGAACATCTTATCTTTGGTTCGGACTCATTACACTACGATCCAATGAGCCTTGTGTAGAACCATTTAATTGGGACGTTACTGATAGCATTAATTTTTCCCTCAATTAGGCAGACAGCAGTCTCTGTGACAGAAGATGGAGAGGCACAAGTTTATTTGCAGAATCATTCCGCAAGAGAAAATAGTCCGTCAAAATACAGAAGAGAGAGACAACGGCGCCTCTAGGATTTCATGGAGACAGGGAAAATGATTCTACGCCCCGTCCCACCGACATCGAACATTTTAATGACATTCGATTGAATAGAATGAATGCTTTTTATTTCCCAGTTCCAGACGCAGAACTTTGGCGTAGAAATACGGCTACGGAGATCGAGGAAAGATAAGACCCGGTTCTACACTTGTCTGAAAAGAAAGCGCATTCATATCTTTTTGATTTTTTTCCCTTGCTTTTATTCTTCGTCAGGTGCAAGGGACAGTCTTCTCACTTTTGTCCTTCCCTTCTCATTGTCACTGAACAAATGTCGACAAATGACGCCATCTTGTATTCGTCTCTGCAATGCTTCGTTTATTTTCTGTTTTTGGTATATTCTTCGACTATTCCCCTTCCAATAAGTATTATTAATAAGTCTGAAAATGGATCTTTTTCTGTATATAGCTTATTTTCAGTTTACGTTGACATCAGGTTGCTTGAGTGGCTTTATCCAGTGGAAGAGCATTGGATTTGTTTCAAACGCAGGGACGATGATTGTCGTATACGTCTCTCCTCCGAGACTTTGGACCAACAATTGTAAAGTTTTGCTTCAGTTTCTCCTGCTTGCAGACCCGAGCAAGGTTATATGGAACACAAACAGTTGCCTATACAGCAAGTCATCCCTATCCACACACTGATCTTGTCTAGGGGAAGAACAAGGGTCGATATAGCTTGGTACAAGTGTCGTCGTAAGAGTTTCCAGAACGAGGCTAAAGACAACGTCGGACTACTTTGAGAATTCCACCAGCAGGTTTTGAATCTGGAGTTGTCCTTATTATTGACTGCATGCCTACTAAGGCTAGACAACCCAGTCCGTCCTGTTATTGTTTGTATATCTGGAATAAGAGATGGATTCATGTCTTTATCAACGGTGTTAGTGCGATGTGAACGTTAACAGCCTCGGTTGTAGTTTGAACTTAGCTTGCCTGTGCCACAGTCTTGCGTTTTAGGAAAGAAAATAGGAAGAAGAATGAAGATGATGTTGATACGAATAACAAGAAGTGATGTAGCATTACGGAAAAGGAAGCATGAGAAAATCGTACAAAAGCAGAAAAAAAAGTAGAAACTAAAAGAAATTATTTTGCTGTATTTTGTTTTCAGTATATGAATATTATACTGCATGAAATTTGTGAGTATTATTGATAACTACAAGGCTTAGCACAGTCTTGAACAAGGTAAAATGAAAAAAAGTAGGGGCAAGGAAGATTATAATTCTCCTATCTTTTCAGTGGAGATGCCCCGTCGTCCTATAAAATCAGCATTCGGAATTCTAGTTTTTCACCTGGGCTCGAACCATAAGCGTCGGTGAGGGAAACCCATATTTATCCCAGCTACAAAGAATTACCAAGTAAGTATTGACAAAGTTTAGCTTCAGCTGCCACTAAGCCACAAACGTGAGCACCAAGAGAGGATCGAACCCCTGGAGTACTGTAGTAATGTCTTGTACAACAAGATTGATACTTGCAACTCTCCGATAGGCGTTCCAGTGTAATCTAACTACAATTTAAGAAATCTCTGTCTTCGTGTGTACACACTATAATTACTCAACAACTAGCAATCGTACAAAGTTGACATTCGCCAGATGTATCAATCAGCACATAGGGCAATGCAATTTTGAGTTTGAAGCTGCTTGAATCAGCGTTTCCTGAGAAATCTAATAAATTGAATTTTAAAAAAAGCTGTAAAGGCTGAGTCTTTCTTCATAGTTTGTAAAAATTATCTCCCTTGACTTAGCTCTTTAGAATTGTCTAAATCTAGATATAAAATATCTAAATTGGCAACACTGAAGAGAATTAAGAGAAATACTTCGAATCCGTAGCTTCGCACGAGGATTGAAAAATGTTTAACGTGGTAATTTTGTCAGGCTGTTCCTAACACCGTAAAGTCCAGCCCCTTCCAAACATGCACCTCTGGAACGGGCACTGGCCTAGTTAAGTTAAAGACCAAAGACTTCAGCTTGACAAGCTAAGGATGAATTGCAGTGATCAATAGTTAAAATAGCACTGTGAAGGCTGCGTCTTATCTGCCGGCAAACACGTTAATTGGAAAAGAAGAAAAAAAGATCAGAGAAACGATGAAATAAAAAGCAATCAATGAGGAGGGCGGATACGAGGGGAGTCATGGAGGAGTGATGGGGAGTTTGATGGATGATTAGTTGTTAAAAACTGGCGGGAATTCGACCAAAAGAAAAGAAGAAATGAAGAAAGTGAGAGGGGGGGGGGAGAGAGAAAGAGAGAAGAGAGAAAGGAGAAGATAGAGAAAAACAATCTTTGCTGAGGCATTAATGAACGGAGAGCCTAGAAGAATGAGAAGCCAAACTGAAACGGAAGAGAAAGAGAGTCGATGGGGTGAGGTGGAAAGTGTAAAGAATGAGGAAGGAAGAGGAGAAGAAGAAAGTGTGAGATAAGGGAAGGGTTAAGAGGAAGATCTCGAGGCGAAAATTAATCAAGCTGTGGAAATGAAATTCGCTAAGTTAATGGCGGGAAATTCTCTGTATTGAATCAAATGAAAAACACATAATGCTGCATCACGTCTATTTCCCTTTCCATATGACCACCTAGCGACTCAGCCCGAGTCAAAGTTGTAATGAAAAGCTACTAAAAATTAAGATGAAGGTAAAATCTAAACATAATTAACCAGGTATAGGCGCCAAAATGCACAGATTCAGCAAGTACCATCGCCTCCAACATTCAAATTTGCACATTTTGACGCATTACTATTTATGTCTTTCATTGGCTTCAGCGTCTGAACAAAGGAAGAAGAAACTTGATGAACACTAGTGCAATCTCGATGAATTCAATAAAATAAGTAATATCTCAACACATATAATTTATTAACATAAGATATCATTTTTGATAGTGTAAGTAATATCTTTATTTACTCAATTTATAGTAGAAAAAATGATACATTTTCGTAGGAATTACTCTGATTTGCTAAACCGAATCTAAAGCAAGATATTTCATAAACTTAATTCCGTAACGTAACAAAGAACAAGGATAATCCATTCCTGTTGTCAGTTTTATTTGTTACAAAATTTAATGCTCTAACATGCTTGGTGCCGATGGGACCAATATGATGCAGTGAAAGATTGATAGAAAAATTCTTTGCCAGTATACCCCTTTATGGTAGGAAAAAATATTTTCAAGAGAACCTTATAATTCTTGAAGGGCCTCAACTGTTCTGTTGCAGTGTGAAGGCTTAGTGCCTCGTGCCCAGTAATAAAAATATTGTGTTATAATACTCCATCCAATAATAATGATAAATTGAATTTGTACAAAGTTGAAACATTTCCCAAATCACAAAATAAAAAAGACCATAAGAAAGAATCTAAATGCAGATATATTGAATGATACTCTACCAAAGACTGTTGCAGCTTCAATGAGAAAGCGGATGTACTCTGCGCGATCGAGTGCATAAAGCGGGTTGTTAATTTACCGCAAGGCTTCATCAGAAAATCGATATTGAAACAGCAATGTTTATATCAAAACGAATGGCGTAAGAATTGGCATTACTTTGAATCGTTGAGTCTACGCAGTACTTCTCAAACTTCATTGTATAACGGAACTCTAAGGAATATATTTGAATTATATGCGGCACACAAACTGTAAAAATGAAATGAAGTAGACATTTCAGCAGTGAATGAACGAAACTTTTACATCTGCATGCTGATATAAGTACTCATCATTCCTTTGGTTTCTTTTATTTGTTGCTATAAAGATTAAGAGATCAACAAAATTAGTGATTAAACCATTCTATTGACAACTCCGTGGCGGAAGTAGGGCTGAAATAAAACCCTCTCTGGACACATTCAAAGATCGAAATACGAATATTTGGGAAATTGTGGCAGCACACTATGGTGCCTACAGTACACAGTTTGAGAACCTCTGAGTTGAAGGAGATCACACTACAGAGTCTTTCTGTTTTACATTAGAGTTATTATCTATCTATCTATCTATCTATCTAGCTAGCTAGCTAGCTATTTTTTCATAACTACCTCTCTATCAATTAGACCCAGTCAACCAGAACTGTAACTAAAATTGTCAACATAGGTTTCTTTAGTTTTCAAGTTGGTTTAGCTGGCTATGTATGTATCATGCATATGGACTGCACCAATGAAGCTAGGTCTGTAAATTTCAACATTTACTCCAATTATGTTTAGATAAAACGTCTTGAAAAAATAAATTCTCTACGAGATAGGTTTTTAGTGTGGGGGTCAATTCGCAATCCAAGTCTATGCTAGATTGGACCCTTATTTTATGTCCTGTAGCATTCGCTTCTTTGTTGTTGAAAATTCAAACTTATGTAATGATCACTGCCCACAAAAGGCAAAAGAAGTTACATTCATTAATCACCTCGTTTCCCGATTTTTTAGATGATCACCCCAAACAAACTGCAAAAGTCGCTGGCCAGATCTATCTATCTATCTATCTATCTATCTATCTATCTATCAGTGTAGTCACATATGTGTACGTATCTATCTACCTATCTATCAGTTTGGTCACATCTGTTTATCTATTTATCTTAGTCTGTTCACATCTATCTATCTATCTATCTATCCATCTATCTATCTATCTATCTATCTATCTCAGTCTCTTCATATCTATCTATCTATCTATCTATCTCACTTTAATTCCTGTGTTTTTTCCTTATCATTCCACTTTTCTTGCATTGAATGAATCAATTTTCAAAACAGCATCCCATCAATAATAACTCAGATGCGCAATGATACTTATCAGGCTACCAATTTTGTTATTACGCCGTAGAAATAAGTACAGCCATCTTCAATTGACGAATGAGATATTTTCCTGTCGGCCCAAGACAGCACAGTGGCTTGCTTCTTCTTCGTCTACTTGCCACATTAACCGATCAACCAGTCTACCTTTAGATTCTCATAGAAACAGGAATTATTTATGTGTTGCCAATTTAAAAATGACTTCTATTTCTTTATTTTCTTTTTTGTGGTGCAATAACGTGTTTACACGTGTGTCCTGTTTACAAGCAAACTGTTTCCTGCTTTGGTTAAGTCGAGACTGCCTATCGAAAAGCATCTGTTCTTGAAATGATTTGCAAGCTTTCAGTCTGTCTTTGACAACGAACATGAGAGGAATGGGTGTATTGTGAATGCACGAACACAAAATGCTGTTCTGCTGTATATGTCTACGCGTGTCCGTTAGGCGACTGTTGTTATAACTATAGCTACTACTGCTGCTGCAAGCGTTGCAGTTCACTGGCTGCTGATAATGAAACTACAACTGCCACTACTGCTACTGTTGCTGTTTCGTTTTCTACCCACACCGAATACAATAAATTTAGTCAACAATGCCTTAGCGTTAAGCTTTCAAATTACTGTAAACATACTGACGTAGAATACACCTTTACGTATACAGTCAGCAGAGCAATCAACATTTGCTAGGCTGTATAATGAACAGTGTGACTTTTTGTCTGTTTCTCTGTCTGTGACAACGGGCTCTTCTACTTGAGGATGATAATTTTGATGATAGAAATGTCCCCTAGATACCATTTGCAACAATGGGCTCTTCCAGCTAAACGAGTTCAGTCACTTCTCAATGGAAAATTAAATGAAATTCGTAAGACAGACATGTTTATTTATATTATTGACAGCTTTGAAGGGGTGAGCTATCGATTCTTAAAGTAACAGAAAATGAATATATGCGTACATAATTTTTGGATAGATAGATTATATCCCGCATAATGGTGATTTTTTTTTATAGACAATGAGGAAAACACAGATCGGACGTTTCATAGGAAGTGACCCCACATCATCAACAAGACGGAGAAATGGAGAGGAAACGGAGAGAACCAAGATTTTTTGTGTTATCAGAGGCTTGGGTGGTTGGGTGTTTGGGGTTGTCTGTGGCCGGATGACATTATGTTTGGTTAAGGGGTCATATATCTGCTATGCTATCTAAATTACATGAAGGATAGACACTTTTGCAAGGGTATGGTTAAGGTCGTGTTTCTGTTTTTATATGTGAGTGGAATTTGTGTCCAAAATGTTTGTGTGTGTGTGCGTGTCTTGTGGAGGTCAGTTGTAATCATATATGTATATGTCTAACCGTGTAGTACATGTATATGAGAATATACAAATGTATTGAGAGGCGTATAGCACAGATAAATACAATCATATTGGAGTACGTACATGAAACGTTAATGATAATTAAAATATGTACACTAGGCACTATCAAGTGTTAATCTGAATGCAACAACGAGTTCTTTAAACAAAAATCTGCCCTAACTATAGCATGCCTCTACCCGGAATTCCTAGAATCAGCCCCCTTCAAATTCATCATATATAAAGAGGCAATATGCCTCAAATATATTGACGATGCCTTCTTCATTTACACGAACACCATTTACCCAATCAAACTATCACGCAGACTCAATAAGGTCGTAACCACAGTGAATTACACCTATGAAATAGGAGACACTAATTTACAAATTAGCATATACCACAAATCCACAGACAAGAGCAGACACATTCACTTCTACTCCACCATAACACTAGGAAGAAATTTGGAATAATTTTAGGCTTCAATGTACGAAGAGTATACAGCCCACAATTCCTACAAAAATAAATGAAACGCGGAAAAAATATTCAAGAACATCAAATACCCCCATCTTTTCATACAAAACGCCTGTAGAGAGGCATAAATGATCCACCTCACCAAAACACATCAGGCCAAAACAAACAACATCATATTCACTGACAAAAAACCGTTAGATACATTATCCTACCAACAAACTCTACAACCACTACACTAGCCAAGCACCAATCAGACTTAGGCCCATAAATAGCAACCAAAATGTCTAAAACTGTCCACGGCATACTCCATAAACCACGGAACAATTATCTCCCTGAGGCTAGAATATATCAGATACCGTGTAACAACTGCCTAAAAATCTACATCGGCGAAACGTCCAAAAATATCAGAAAGATGAAATACGAACCCCGACGTGCTTCCATCATTACAACTAATAACACCATTAAACAATGGCCGAGCTTTTTCAACGTACTGAGATACATTGCAAAAATGATATCATTGCAGAGCAGCCTCATCAGCAACAATTCCATCCAGCCATACTTTTACGAACATACATGCACTTATATGCATGTTTAAGTAAACGCAGTAAATGCCGGAACGGTGTTCATTCTTAGCATCAATGATTATTCATGTATCATATATGCGACTAAACTGACGCATGCTGATGTATAACTGTATACTTTGTATCATCCAGGTCGATGTACACTGTTATATAGGTACATACTATTTGCACAACTACGCACAGCATGAACATATTGCTATATCGCTGCACTGATATTTACCATGCATTTCAGGCATTATACATGTAACTTAGTATCATATGGATATTGTGTCTGATCGAGGCATAGCTAGACTGTACACACAGGGACGCATGTTGGGTGGACATACTCCTATATGATTGTATCTATCTATGCTATACGCCTCCCAATACATTTGTATATTCTCATATACATGTGCTACACGGTTAGACATATATATATATATATAATTACAACTGACCTCCACAAAACACACACACACACACACACACAAACACTTTGGACACCAATTCCACTCACACATAAAAACAGAAAAACAACCTTAATCACACCCTTACAAAGGTGCCTATCCTCCATCCAATGTAGATAGTATGACAGATATGTGACCCCTTCACCAAACATAAAGTCATCCGGCCACAGATAACCCCAAACACCCAACCACCCAAGCCTCTGATAACACAAAAATCTTGGTTCTCTCCATTTCCTCTTCATTTCTCCATCTTGTTGATGATGTAGGGTTACTTCCTAGGAAACATCAGGGAATGAACACTTATTCACCCAATCTGTGTTTTCCTCATTGTCTATAAAAAGTTCACGATATCTATCTATCTATCTATCTATCTATCTATATATATATATATATATATATATATATATATATAGAGAGAGAGAGAGAGGGAGGGAGGGAGACAGAAAGAGATAGATAGATATAGCTAAATATAGATAGTTTCTTTTTTAATGAAATCATGTGATAGAAAATCAAATATATCCATGATTTTTTCATGGGTAATAACTATTACAGAATTATATTTCATGCCACTCTCTCATCGTTTGTCATAAAGGCATGAAACTGGGAGGAGTCAGCAAGAAAGATTATTTGGCTGACCATTGACGAATCTCATTTCCCTTGGGATCTTCCGATGGTTTTGCTTCCAATTCCCGAGAATTCGCCGACGTGAGTAAAAATATATTCGTCACATTCCAACCAAACTGCTACAACACTGACAAGATATTCCAAAAGTTATTCCATTTTCTATTTTTTGGTTTTCCGGTTGGGGTTCATAATAGGTGTAATATAGAGTTCAAATTAACCCCGTGGGACATTTCAGCCTGCAAACAGAAAATCGTAAAATATACATTTCAAAGATAAGCAAATAGATTAGAGGATAAACTGTAAACGTATCATCGGATTTCTCAATTTTTCCCCCTTTTTTACTCTGTTGCCCCGAAATAGATTCAAGGTGCATTAGAATCTGCATAACCATTTTCTGCTTAAAATTATGTGGGAAAATGTGTTCATTTGTCCCTATACATTGTTGTCTATTTCCGTGTCCAGCTTAGGGTTCTCACTGAGGGTAGTATAGGGTCAAAAACAGATCCTGTGGGAGATTCTTTTCTAACTTGTGAGGGGCAGAATAATAAAATTCACACTTCAACGATTGAGAAAAAAAAGACAGGCATCAACGAAAAAATCCAGGAGGTTCCCGAGGACCTACTTTTCTGACTTGACTAAAATGATTTGTAACAGACAAGAGTTGGCAGGAGATTTTCGTTGACTTGGTTTTTCCACCGTTCTTTACTTTAGTCATTTCTTCTTCTTCTTCTTCTTCTTCTTCTTCTTCTTCTTCTTCTTCTTCTTCTTCTTCTTCTTCATCCACCTGCTTCTTCTTCTTCTTCTTCCACCTGCTTCTTCTTCTTCTTCTTCTTCTTCTTCTTCTTCTTCCACCTGCTTCTTCTTCTTCTTCTTCTTCTTCCACTCGCTTCTTCTTCTTCTTCTTCTTCTTCTTCTTCTTCTTCCACCTGCTTCTTCTTCTTCTTCTTCTTCTTCTTCTTCTTCTTCTTCTTCTTCTTCTTCTTCTTCTTCTTCTTCTTCTTCTTCCCTAACCCACCACTCGTATTTATCTCCTCGAAATCTAGAAGCGTGCCAAAATTCAAAGAATAAATATCATTTTATTTGCCTGCACTCATATTCGCAATGCAGTTAAGACTGCTTGAATGAGAGAAAAGAAAGAAATTGTTGCAAAGGATGTATCGCTTTTTTTGTTTTTTGTTTGTTTGTTTGTTAGAAACCGCAAATCAAGACTGCCACCAAAGCTGCTCAAAATAGGTTTCTTCAGTTTTTAAGCTGGTCTGGCCAGCTATTTTGCTATGTATGCATGTATCACGCACAGACTGCACCAATAGAGCTAGAAGGCTGAAATTTTCAACAGTTACTCCTTATTAAATCTAGAAAAACTCTTACCCCCCCCCCAAAAAAAAAAATTATTTTCAGAGGGAGGGTCGGAATTTTACAAATTAGTCACTAGTTCTTGTCTGCTTGTTTGTTTTACTCAAACTTTTCAGCGATACAGCCAAAGGTGAGAGAAATAAGTGATTCATTCCAATTTTTTGATTGATCATCTCAACAAGACATGCTGCCAAGTGATGCAGGTCACAAGACGGTGTCTATTGAGTGTCTAACCAGACCTTTTTGTTTTGTATTCAAATCTCACTGGTGAATTCATTTTGGCTTCGTTCCAAAGGCGAAACGATAAGCAGCATGAAAAGAAGAAAATCAATAAAAACAAGAACATGGGCAATCTTTTCGTGATCTTCAATTTTCTGCATTCATTCATTTCTTGTTGCTCGCATCCGGGTCAGTTACGGGTAGGGGGAAGGGCTCCTTCAGCTTGGACCACTGAGCATGGTGTGGACATTGGTGTTCTCCTTTGTAAGAATAATGAGATCACTACCGGAGGCTCTCTACATAATCTATTGCAGCTTAGGGCACATGGTATTTCCAGTCAGTCACCCATCTAGGAACTGACGAAACTCAAAGTTACTCAACTTAGATGATTGTTTGAGAACCGATGTATTGAATGTGATTTGATCCCAACAATTTTCTATATTATGATAAGCAGTGTGTCTGTCTGCCTTTTCGTCAGTTACTCTTGAAGTTAAAAAAAAATGCTGAATGGCTTACGGGTAGGGGAGAGGGTCTGATATTTGAATTACAGCACAAGGATAGCAAATAGGAGAGAAAAAGGTATAGAAATGCAGGGTAGGGGTACACAAAAGGATAGGAGGTGAAACATGACATTTTCTAAATGTGCAACGGCTGGACTCGAAAAAAAAAGGTAATAACGTAAAATGAGGTGGAATTGAACTTACTTCCAAGTGAATGCGAGCAAAAGTCGTGGTTGAATACCAGGGATAGTCACTTCTGGCAACTTCCACGAGTTTTTTTTTTATTCAGATACTTCAGTGCTTTAAATTTCCACCCCTGGTGCAAAGCAATTGGTATTTTATTAGTAAGAAATGAAACGGTAACTAACTCTTCAATTTTTTCTCTGTTCCTCTTTTTTCTTCCTTTCTTTCCTCATCTTGGGCCCCCACTTTTCATTTTCACTTCTCATTTCCTCTCACCTCTCTCTCACTGTCCTCCCAATCCTTATCTCCCTTTCATTATTTCCCTTCCCATCCTTCTCTCTCTGTCTTGTCAATCCTTTTCTCTTTGTCTTCCCACCTCCTCTCTCTCTGTGGCTTCCAAATCCTTCACACACGACTCTCGTATTTAATCATTTGTCAATCTCCAAGATGTAGTTTAGAGTAGACTTGGTTTTTCCACCGTTTCAGGGAGAAGACTAATCCATATCTAGAGGAATAAAAGTCTTCTGTTTGTCCGTCCGACACGCTATACCAAACCAATACATAAAGTTATCATTCCCCTGTCATGATTTGAAACCATGATCAACTGATCGGCATACGACTCTCTGAGCAATCAAGCCAAACTGATAAATTATATCTACGAAAATTGATGTCATGATTTTTTTTATTTATTACATGTCCAATACAATGGTTCTCGTAATCATCTTCATTCGGAATAAAAATTAAAGTGGAGTTTGACTCTGCAGCTGTCAGGCTTGTTTCTTTTGTTTGTTTTGTCTTTCTAACCAGTTGATTATATCTCACTTTCTCTTCATTAATCAATCGCTCTCTTCTTGCGACGTTTAATAGATCATCTCAGTTTAGTCTGGCACAGGGCAAGAAAAGTGGAGCATCTAATGAGGATAGAATAACTATACTAGCAATCAAATGAGAAATGATCTTGCCAGCTGTTGCTTTATGGTAGGCACCCAAGATGATTGTGTTCAAGTTATCTCATTCTGATATTAAACGTTGACAATAGGGAAAGAAACAAAAATCGTTTATGAAATCAAGAAGTTATTGACATGTTTCGATGATAACAGTTTCCTTGGAATAAGACAAAAATACAATAGAAGGCCCAGGTGACAATGGGCTGGTCATGAATCGAGAATGTCAGACCACCGCTGGACATCACGACTCACAACGTGGATCACCAGAGATCATAAACGAAATTTTGACCAACAAAAAATAAGTTGACATGACAAACTACACAAGTTCAGAAAGTAAAGATACCGTGATACCCACGATAGAGAGATCTAGCAAATCTTGGGGAAAGTCAATGTCCAATGACAGACTTTTTGCCATCACTGACTAACAAAACGCGACTGAAGTAAGTCATTCATTAACCACTCTGTTTTCCATTTTTATTGATAACCCCCTACACAGTATGCTACCAAAAGACATTTGTTTGCATGGCGATTTCTATTGAGTGACCAGCCAGACTTTTTCTTCTTTTTCTTCTTCTTGTTCTTCTTGTTCTTCTTCTTCTTATTATTATTACTATTATTATTATTGTTATTATTATTATTAGTTGTATAAATACTTCTATGGTTATTTTCATGTGTAATTTACATGAATTACTTTTCCACATTGAAATATATATCAAATCAAGAGATAGAAATGTGTATAGAAACTTGATGAAAATTACAAGCATTTAAGGAAGACTAATCCATATCTAGAGGAATAAAAGTCTTCTGTTTGTCCGTCCGACACACTATACCAAACCAATACATAAAGTTATCATTCCCCTGTCATGATTTGAAACCATGATCAACTGATCGGCATACGACTCTCTGAGCAATCAAGCCAAACTGATAAATTATATCTACGAAAATTGATGTCATGATTTTTTTTATTTATTACATGTCCAATACAATGGTTCTCGTAATCATCTTCATTCGGAATAAAAATTAAAGTGGAGTTTGACTCTGCAGCTGTCAGGCTTCACCAATAGTATGAATTCAGGTGGTTTGAATGGTTGGATTTGAGATGAGAATGGCCTGTGTTGAAGTGTAACTGAATTGTGAATTATTCTTGCGTAGCAATAGGTACAGTGTGTTTGTTCATGGATTTGGGATCGGCTGTTTGGTTTGTATGGGATCATGTTGTTAGGGTGTTATTGTTTTTGGTATTTTGGTTTCTGAAGCTGTGTTTTGGCTTCGTTGGAGAGTATCTTAGTGCTTTCATTATTTACTCATTAAATTATTCAACTGTTTTTGTCTTCGGGTTTGTGTTGTTCTATTTTTTGTTTTAATTCAATTTTTCTTGGCTTTTTATAGCTAGTTTGTTCAAGCTGTTAGAGTCGAGATCTTGTAGTATATAAAGTGATAGGAATTTAGTTTCATCCCTTCATTTTGATGTCAGAGTAATTCTGGTTTGGGAAAGTTATGATTGCTAATTTTTCTTCGAGACTAAGCTGGTGCATTTTTTTCCTTCTACTTTCTTTGTTATCTGGTGTCTTTTTTTCCCTTCTTTTGAGTCCCCTTATGAATTTTGAAAGTGTTGTACTGTGCTCTTATTTTATGTTTGTAAATAATAGTTTGTGTTGGTCTAAATGTTATTTCAGTTATTCTTATGGATGTTTTTTCGTGTTTCCTTCGCTATCGGTGGTGACTTGGTACGGAATACTGGATTGAAAATATCTTCCTTAGAATTGACATGTGGATTTCTTGCTGCATTTACATGTGGTTGTTGGTGGTGCTTGTTTTTGTTGGTGATTTTTCGAAGCTTCCCATTGTTAGGATGGATAGTGTTTTTGATTATTCTTAGTTGGTCGTTGGGGATGTAGGTGTATTATCTACAGACATGGATTTGTTTAGTACAGATTTCATTATAGACGGGTATAGTCCTTAATATCTAGTTTGATGCACAGTTTCTTGTCTTCGAAGCTGCAGAACCAATTTATCGCTGATTTTGCGTTTTTGATTGGTTCAACTCCAGGGTAGGGGGGTTGGATTTTAATTATTTGAGTTTTGTTTTGCTAATTTTTCCTACTTCATTTTTCTGTATGGTTGACAAAGCTGAAAATGTGATGTTGTTGATTATGCTCGTTAGTTCCCTTTTGAAGCTGTTTGGTCCATTATGTTGTGATGGATATTTTCCTATATTGAATCCATAGTAGTATATTTATAGTCTTTCTTTTGTGTTTTCGTTATTCCCCTTATTTTAGAAGAAGAGAGATTTTTATCTCATTCTCTTTATGACACATTCTATTGTTCTATCATCTTGAACAAGCAATACATACATACATACATACATACATATATATATATATATATATATATATATATATATATATATATAAATATATATATATATATATATGAATGATTATAAATTGTGTCATATCATATACTAGCTCTTATTTGAAATGATCACCCGTCATTACACGGTGAATGTACCATTTGGCCTATACAACGTAAATAGAATAAGCAAAAAGAAAATAACTCTCTCTCTCTCTCTCTCTCTCTCTCTCTCTATATATATATATATATATATATATACTTTATAAACAAATGGATATATAATCCGACAGAATGATTAGTATAATTATGAAAGACACACACACACACACACACACACACGCACATGTATATATATATATATATATATATATATGTATATATATATATATATATATATATATATATATATATATGTGTGTGTGTGTGTGTGTGTGTATTATTGAGAAATGGATATATAATCCGATAAAAATAATTATAAACGCGTTATATTACTTTGAAACTCTATTTGAAATGATTTTTTGTTGTATGCGGTGAATATATCGTTTGGCGTAGACAACGTAAATAGAATAAACAGAAAGGGGAAAAGCAAGAGAAATCAGATGTTGGGCATTGGAATCCAGTTTTTCTCATTGGAAAACGTTGTCCCTTATTTTGCTTCTCCGTCTGTCTGTGTGATTTGTTCTTTGAAGGTTCCGGGGTGGGGGGTTCTTTTGTGTAGATTTTGCCAAAAAAATCAAACCATTTGAATGACTTTACCTTTGCTTGATATAGAGATTAGTACAGTCTTGGCCCATGTCAAGTTTGTTTTAATATTCAGGTGGGGAAAAAAGAACAAAAAAAAAAACCTTCATCCTCAGTGAAAATTGTGTAAGAACACAACAGACTTTTCTTTATGATTCTAAAGTGAGCTTTTTCTCTCTTCAGTATGTAACAACGAATTATCGACTTGCTTCTTGAAGAGGAAACTACAAACATCTTGGTTATTACAATCGAATAAAATGAAGATTTTATAGATTTATCCATCTTTCACGAAAGACTTTTGTGTTGACATTGGCGTTTACCCTCTCTAAGAGAACCATCTTTTTGCTTGCAATAGGACCTAAATAATATTAGCCCCAAGTGTCCTCTGTACTTTTCTCTTGAAGTTAGAAGTAACTGTAATTGCTGTCTGGTTGGTATATTGATTGTATCAAATTTTCTAATTGTTGTATTCAAGTTCAACGTGAATTTTTATTAATATAATGCAGGATATTTGACTCAGCCTGTGATTATGCAACTGTTGAGGTCAACCAACAACTTTCAACTATTCAAATTATTTAATGCTCCTGTCACTCGCTCGAGTTCGGTTCAAAAACCACCTCGTCTTTTTTTTTACTTTTCGTCTTGGAAAAAAATAACAAATAAAAAACAAAACAAAAACAACAAAGCCCTGCAACGCGTCCAAAACTTTTTCTGAAACTTTTTATTTATTGGATATTTATGTATTTAAAATCAAAATGGTGTCCCTGTATCATTCACAAAATTACCAAATTGTAGGGAATATATGTTCGATTTTTGATTTTAATCAAAAAGACAAATTCTTGAAGTAAGATCCCCAAAAGACTACACTCTGGCCTTACCAGCTGGTGGCATCTTTGTTATGTTAAAGAGAATACTCATCAAATTCTAGGAAATCACCATGAAATTTTCAGCTTATTCGATTATTTGATTGATTCTCTTGGAAAAATTACTGATCTCTCTGCCTGGGCTCCCGTTTACTGTATGTGTTATCGACATAAAGGCGACAAGACATTAACTGGCGCCATTCACTTCATTCTGAGCTATTTACTCAGAGTAATGAAAAGTAAAAACTGTTTCAGCTGCGGTTTGAACTCGGCTCAACGTAATCACCACTCGGCCAGCCTGCACTTTCTGAAACTTCGGATAGCAACAAAATCTTTTCAAACAAATTTTTTTCTCATCAATCTGCTTCAAAAACTTCGTGGAGTGAAACCCAACGAATCAATAAGAAATTTGAGATGGTGAAGCTATAAAGAATTACATCAGATTTCATGGGTTTAGATCACGTTGGGTCAAAGATGTGCTGAATTGCCTCACTCATGCACTTGAGAAACTTCGACAAGACACGTATTATTTACAGATTTATTTCGAATTCTTGCAGAAGTTTCACCGATCATGAATACACACACCAGCATTGAATCTTGTATGGGAGAAATTCCAAGAAAATGTTCATCGTCAACTTTCCATGTCATACACGAGGAATTCTCTAATGATATTGCTGTAAGTTTTTTTTTTTGTTAAAAAGCCTGATTTCTACCCCAGTCACTTTCTGAAATAAAAAAAGCAATTGGTATCAGCTACCATTTTTTTTCGGTCAGTGGATTTTGCATTGTTCATACTTGTAGGAAATTGGGTACTTGCTTTTCTTAAATATTAAAAGGTCCCAGTGATACATGTTACATTTAAAATCATAACAACATCTAAAAAGTCCGATATTTTACAGCAAAACTATTGCGCATTCAAGAATGCTTCCAGAATTTGGATTTATATTGATGAAAATAAACAATTGAATTCGTTTCAGTGGAAGAGTCCATTCAAAACCTGGATGGGAGATATTTCATCAGCAAAATTGTTACCTTTAAGCGAACGAGTTCATCATTACTGACCGTGAAACAGAAAACAATGGCACCGATCCTTTGAAGTTTGCTTGAAGATTGTGCAGACTTTCACTTCGAATGACATTTCTTCATCTTTTTGTACTATTTAGATACAAAGAATAAAACCTGATTTCGTCCAATACATTACTTCTAAGCTAAGAAAGTATTTCTAAAGCGCTTATAGATCATCCTGCGCCCACAATAGCCGTAACAGTCATTGTTATAACAGTGTTAATAGTTAAAGAATCCATCTTAGTTGCTTGACGTCGAATAGTGGCTGTTTGGCGGCTTCCAGTGAAGACAATGCCTTGTAAATTTCACTAGAAGCTCTGCCGAAAGGAATAGCATTAGTAGATATAAAACAACTGTATGACCCGTCAGGTCACCCTTTGAGAGAAAATTAGTGTTATCTGATGTAACCAAATTGAACCTGGATTTTTAAGCACATTCTCAAATGAATTATATAAAAATAGATAAATGGGGGAGAATACTCTACAGTTAACATTTGATAATATTTCCTTCCACAAAACTGTCATTATGATACAGAAAGTGGTTAGTGCGAACCCAGATGCATCACTATACTAATTCGTTTTCTAATCAGCCGGATATTTACGCATTCTTTAAGTTTGTGCATTTCAGGTAGACCTTAATTCACCACCTCTAGCTTCTATGCAACCTTTTAGTAACTTGGAGGTCTCATAAATATAAACAAAATCAGACTTTTTGTATCATAAATATTTACTAATCTTCGTTTGAAATCTGACGCAAAACCAGAGGGTTAGGGTACCATTGACGATTGAAATCACAACTTTGTCTGTGAGACCTGATTATTAAGCATCACTCTATGGCAGGCGCCTTCATCGTAGAAAAACAACTGTGCTATTAAAATTTGTTATAATTGTATTGATGGTTATAAAACGTATTTTGATATTAGACATTTTGTGACGATATTTTGTGACGAAGAGTAACAAGAAAACCCTCGGAGAATGCATACATCTGTCGATGCCATGAAAAAAATTAGTTTCTCCTTCCACCACGGCCAATCCTTCCACAAAATGCCATTGTAATTCATTGAGAAATTATAGAGATATCGTGAGGACGAAAATGAATGAATAAATGTATGGAAAAAATGAAAAAAAATCACCCGATCATAATTCCTAGCACAGTCAATATAATTATTTCTTCCTTTCCACATAGATATTGTGTGGACAGATAGATAGACGGACAGAGAGATCAAGAGACTGAAAAACACGAGTGAATACATGTACCACTTCCAACTTCGTGGCAAAGGTGAAAAATTAAAATTGCCTCACCAGCAATCGTACTGAATTCTATCTCATTGGAATATGTGTTACAGTGAAATTAATGTTCATATTAGTCAACAGTAGATATTAACTGAGGCTGACTGACGGACTGAATTGAGTCACTCCACTTCCCAGACGAAAGAATTCTCCTTTGGACCAATGAAAGGAAACGCACTAAGTTTGGCCACTCCTTGCACGCATGACTGACGTGACTGGTCACCTCAGATGGTGCTGAGAGAAATCATATTCTCAGGCAGAGAAATTAAATGGACATAAGTTTTATAAAAACTTATAAATAAAGACTGGTGTTCATTAGGCTAAACATAGTACAACACAAGGCTAAATTAGTACAAAGTATAATTAGAAAAATCCCATGGAAGATTAAGACGTAACCGACATAAAAATGTCGGACATGTTTCCAAACGCTTTTGAATGTTATGATAGTGATAAACTTCAGACGAGAAATCGTTATTATATTTACTAGGGCAGTGTTCGTTCCAGAGGTGTATGTTTAGAACGGTTCTGACTTCAGGATGCGTGAAACAGTCGGCCATTATAGTCATGTAAAATAATTTTCCATCCGTCGTACCAAACTACGGTTTCGAAGTATTTTGGTTACTCTTCCTAAGTGATACATTATATCTAAATATAGGAGGTCAAGGGAGATAATTCATATAAGCTACGAAGAAAAAGCTGAAATTTCTAATGTTTTATCTATTTTTATTAGACTTCATGAGAACAGCTGATCCCGTATTCTGACGAATGCCTACTTCTTACAATGGCCGGTTGTCGAATAATGTTGATGCATTCAAACGATTTTTTTCAATTACACACACAAACACGTATATATATATATATATATATATATATATATATATATATATATATATATATATACACAAGGGTAATCCAGGAATGATTGCTTTGGGGTTTAAGTACTTGTCTAGGGTCATTGCTGCAGACGATGTCATTGATACACCTGTTATTGTCTCGTTAGGGTGTGTTCATAAAAAGGATACTACTCGTGCCACGGAAAATATTTTGAGGTTATGGCTTCCATCAAACTCTCCATAAAACTTCAGTGGAAATCTTTCCAAATCACTGAAGCTCTGCAGCAGGTTTGCAGGGATGCCGACATAGAACGGCAGATTTTAGATGGATCAGGCGTTCCAAATTTTACGAGAATAGAAAAGTGCATTTGTGGGGCCTGGTAAATTGTTCCTGGGAATATTTCCCATCACGATAATGTAGCTGCTCATTCTCCGATGGTAGCAAGGGTTATCTTACGACAGATATTTTGTTTTACAAAAACAAAACAAAAAAACATTCAAGTATATGTATATATATATAATATATATATATATATATATATATATATATATATATATATATATATATATATATATATATATGCGTGTGGGTATGTGTGTAAAGAACCCTGGTCATTGTTACTCTTTACCTTTTACTGATCGCCATTGCTGGAAAGACATGAAACAAATGAAAGATGGCGTACACTCCGTTGATAAATGTGAACTCATTGTCAAAATTGGATTGCAGTGCCTATATATAATCAACAAAACATCATGGCTATTGAAGTTAAATGAGGTATCACTTGAAAGAGTTGAAGCAATGGAATATTAAATCTAAAAGATAATGATGGAAGTGTATATCTCCCCAACGATGTGGCATTATACATCTTGACATCAAAACTGAAACTTGAGGAATATTAAGTCGATAAAGCACGAAATCTGTGTGACTCCTGACACGTACATGAAAATTATCCAACCACCCATCATGACTGGAAGGAAATTTAATGTCAGTGATGCTGTAGAGAATTCAGAACAATCCCTTAGCATACCGGAAATGTTTGATACCGTCGCAGCTTGCAGAACGAGCTGGTTATTACCCACAGCGTTGGTGATCAAAGGAGGCAACGAAAGAAATATGGTGACAGAAGAAATTCGCCAGCGTCTCGCAACTGCTTAACATTCGATACCAGGAGCATGGACCAAGTGGGAAAATATCAAACGACGATCACTTATATAGCATGGAATCATGCCAATCGACCCAAATAGAATAAGTTCCCTGATAAATGCAGTACACAAGATCTTGCTAGTGCCAGTCAACCTCAAATTGTAGACGTCAATTAGACCTGAGGGATGTAATACATGTGAGAGGACTGCAAGCCTGAAACACATTCTCACTGGTTGCGAGTATTCTCTGGGCAGCTACACTTAGAGACATAGCCAGATGGTTGAGATCTTTGCCGTTACTACAAGAAAGTGTTGCAACCTTGCCAATGAAATTCCGTATATAACACCAATAAAAATCAATTTTGATGAAGAAAGAAACGTTCCCAGAACTACAAATCATCGTTGCTTGATGGTTGTCCAGTCGGGGGTATTTCAATGAAATTGGCACGTTGTCTCGCTCTTCTTGTCGAGATCACCCAGCGTCCTGATCTTGTGGGCTGGTCGGTTAATGCAAATATATTTCACGTTAAAGGAATTTTTTTGATGACACATAAATGTAAGCTGGAAAAGTACGGAGACCGGCAAAAGAAATCCGTGTCATAGTAGGATGACCAATACATTATATATCGAAGTCAGACGCCGGAGATGTATCACCAACTCCCTTTCGGCATATCTGACTAAAGCCGGATTGTCAACCACGGAAGTATATCAAGAGGTTCCAAGATCGAACAAAAGCAGCATCAGTTGTACAAATCGAATTCAATGAAGACGACAAATGTTTGTTCTTAACTTTGTTTCTATTCTTTATTGACTCATAAAGGATTGAATTCTAGACGCTGCAAATTTTTCTATGTGTGTGTGTGTGTGTGTGTTTGTGTGTGTGTGTAAAGTTTTCTATCAATAAGAATGAAATCTCAACAATCTGAGGAAGAGGTATGGAGAACCGTGGTTATTGCTAACTGGACTTCAGGATGAGTGTAGAACAGGTGGCGATGACTTGTGGTGACTTCTGATGGTCAATTCGAGATAAGGTCAATTTTAACAGTTTTTAGTCATACGAAAAGTAATGATCCCAGAATAAACATGGGATTAGTGGTGCTAATTTCTGGTAACCTATTAACGTCAATTTCAGGTCAATTTTTGCGGGTTCAAGTAATTTGGGCATTTTCGAATGTTACGCAGATGGCTGTACCCCAAAAGCTGTAAATTTGTGCACAAGGGTATGAAAATACCAAAGATGAACATGGGGCAGTTTGCAATGATCTCTGTTAAAGTATAATGGTCAATTAAGGGTGGGGTCAATTTTGGTATTTTCAAATCTGAGATGACTGCACTCAACAGGCTGTGTACATTTGTAACTTAACCCCACGATGAACATACGATAGTAGTGATGACCATTGGTGACCTCTAAGTGTCTATTCAAAGTGAATTCAAATTTATGCATTTTCAAAGAAAGGTAATTTAGGTATTTTTGAATCTAACGCAGACGGCTGCACCCTATGAGTTCCAAATTTGTGAACCGTGGTAAGTTGGCGATAGTATGAACTATAGGATAGATTGCATTGACCTCAACAGACAAAGGTCAATTTATGGTCAGGTCTATTTAGGCATTTTCAAACCTCAAAAGAGACAGCTGCACCCTAACGTCTCCGAGATTACGTACGTGAGCAACTTGATCCAAAGATGAATAGAAGATAGATAATGACGTCTGAAGTTAAATTCAAGGTCAGGTCAATTGTTTCATCTTCAAAAAGATCAATTTTTGGCATTTTCGACACACCCGAAGGGTTGTGATCTTTACTTTGAGAAGCTCTGTGTCAGAATTTACAACATGACCTTTAAACATAGTATACATTTTCCCCCGGGTAACACTGGGTATCGGATATATATATATATATATATATATATATATATATATATATATATATATATATATGCGTGTGTAAGTGATGAGAGGGAGAGAGAGAGAGAGAGAGAGAGAGAGAGAGAGAGAGAGAGAGAGAGAGAGAGGAACAGAGAGATATGGAGACTGATGGGGAGAGAGATTCTTAAATATGTCTGAATTGACACAGCAATAACGTTTCCGAATCTTCTCTGTCAAAAGGCCATGATAGTGAGGCACCCAGGGATGCTTTCGAACTTACCACCATTTTTATCTAATTCAGCATCCACCATTGCGGCCTAAACAGTTAGGAGAGGAACGAACATTTCGTAAAGGCCTCTTCCTGGTTTTGAAACTTCTCCGGTTGATAAAAGAAGCTCTGTGTTTACCTGATGAGCCATGACCAAACTTAATAGTTGTGTCTCGGTTGGCTTTTCGAATTTCGTTGCAGCTGAGGCAACTCCAGCGACCAACACGGTGACCCAGTGTGTGGATAATCGATACGAATATAAAACCTTGACTTCATTATTGTTCACTTCGATACAGCAGACCCTGGCCACGCCCCAGCCTCCAATGCTTGACCTCCTCCCACTTCTCTTTCATATTTCATCTTTTTACCCTTCTTATGACCCCTTCTTCTCCTTTTCCAAACTCAGCTTAAATCTTTTTCCATTCCTCCAATCTATAATATTCTTCTTGCGTTCAAATGTTACGCTTTTGGTAATTACTTAAAGGGAAGGTTTGTTATTTTGATGAGAGAGTAGGAGGGGAGAGACGATACAAAAGAAGGTTAGGTAATTTAATAGGCAGCTAAGAAAACAGAGGACCAGGAATTTCAGCTACATTAATAAGAGAGTAAGAAATAAGAACTAAGTTAGGTAGTTTGAAAAAAAAGGATAGGAAGGGAGAGAGAAGAGAAAGTTACGTTGTTTACTGAGGGAATGAAGATTTTGCGAATGAAAGTACACGTTTGAATAATATTTATCATTTATCGATGGGCTACAAATGTTGGAAGGGATAAGGGAGAATATGTAGGCATAAGATGAAAGAATTGCAGAGACATGAGTTAATGTGTAATCTTATTTGCTAATATCCATAGAATATAAACGGTTTGAGTATTGACTCCTATATTCATTTCCAAGGGCCCAGCTATTGGAAGAGATAAGGTTGAGAATGAGAAGATACAGGCTGAGGGTGAAAGAAGAGCAGAGACATGAGATAATGGACGATCTTAAACACCCATGGAATTTCCACGGGTTCAGCCGATTTTTTCTTTCACACACACACACACATATTGTTTCAGTATTGATTTGGATAGTTCGTTGAAATGTTGAAAAATCTTGATCTATGTTCAATTGTTCTACATTCCAATATTAATGCAGATTCTATGCATCTTTTTCTTCTATTTGGTTCTTTCCCAACCTGTTGTGCAACACATTGAAATTATGGCACATTGCGTTTCGATGAATTTACTTCCTTCATTCAAAAATTGCCACACACACACACACACACACACACACACACACACAGAGTAATTCACCATTTGATTGCACAAAACATAACCCGGAAATCCTCTATATCTGTTCACGCCCTATTTTTCGAATACATGGATCAATTGTTCGCTTTACGTTTTCCTTGTAATTTTAAGTTTGCGCTAACGCGTTATTATAACGGGAGACATTATTACTCGAAGCAAACGAACAATGTTGTTTCATTTAAAATTACTACTCTGATGGAGCAGAAAGGCGAAACATGTTAGTAAATTGAATTTAAGTTGAATACAACTATTTTCCTTATTGTCAACTCAATACACACACGCATATATATATATATATATATATATATATATATATATATATATGCGTGTGTGTAATAAATATATGTTATTGATAGAAATATACGGATATATATGGTTTATCAAATTAAGCCAGCACTGATTGTGCCTCACATATTTATGCGTTTGGAATTCATAAATTACAAGCTAAACAAGATTTACATCTGTATGAGTTCATATCACATTGCCCATAAATATGTATTAGATCTGTGTAAAATTTGACACATACTGACACACACACATACTCGTACGCACACACTCACGTGCGTAGAAATTAGTGTTTATGTAAATATGATTTACACTTGAATGTATTTAGGCGAGTAACTGCGTGCATTGTAAAAAAGAATATAAACATAACGAGACATTGTCAAACTTGTGTTCGGCTCCACAGGAAGTTCTCTCCAATGAAACTGAGCAAATCTACCTTCAGACCGAAATCTAGCGCTTCACGTTCACTTATTATCTCTTTCGTTAGTTGAAAGTTTCTTATCTCCTCTTACACACCACAGAGTTTGCTTAGGGAAGAGATCGTCAGCTGTAAAAGAATTAGAAAGAGGACATGCTCTGTTCAAAACCTGCAACGTTGATTACGTTGACAACATTTGTCAACATTTGTTTCTGTTATGAAATCATTTGTGTCCAATTGATTGAAAATAATACTGATGTTAAACTCTTAGGAAATTAAAAAAAGACTCTCTGAAAATGGACACCGTCTGGTTTTCTCGAGCCTTGTTACATTTTCGTTTGTATCCAAGAAGTTTGTACCTATTTGTGTTTCCCACAAGTCTACACTTACAATACGAGATGTTAATAAAGTGTTTCAGCTTCATAATTTTCGGACACTTTTTCCTGAATCACATTTCTTATTTCGGGAACTGATTAAAAAAAGAAATCTGACGAAGTATGAAAAAGAAAAAATAAATTCTCTCTTCGCACACTCTGTCTAATCTTACATTTCTTATGAAAGCTATCAACCTTTTCAAATTTGACCTGAACAAAAAAGATTTTGGCGTTCATATACGTTCGTTGCAAGTAAGAACAAACATGTGAATCAGGTTTGGGAGATTTCAGAAATTCAAATATTATTTTTTAAGTTTATAACTGGTTTGGTCTCTTCTGAGAATTCTTGCCAATCTTCCCTTGCACATGAACAATTCTCCGACACTTTGAAAGTAGTTTGCTTCGGAAAACAATTTCCAAAAAATGAAATAAATAAAATTATCACTTTTGGATGGTTCGATTTTAAAAGTCATGACTGATTACAAGAAAATAGGGCTTCAAAGGTCAGCTGGACTAGAGGAGCAAATTTTTAGGTTGCAGCATCAAATCATTTTAGGTTGTTAGCACTCGAACGAATTCCTCAGATGTGCTCAATTCTTTCTTGCTTTAAGCGAAAACAATTTCTGCTGCCGTCCAGCAGCATCCCTAAGTAGTTCGTTTAAGGTACCCAGGCGGTGACAGCTGATTCATTTGATTGGCATACCTTAAATAAAAGGTTCTGGCAAGGCTTCATTTTTGTGTTAGGGAGAAATCAAAACCAGAATAAAGAAGATGCAAATCAAAGAGAGATTATGTATCATGTATTATTGTTCTCCGCTTATACCGTCATCTAGGGTATCTAACGGTGAGAGACGCACAGGTAATTGTCTGTAAGACCCACTTCTGGCATACCAGTCCTATCGAATCTTACGGCACCTGATTTTCCCAATGGTCTCCCATTCAAGTAGTGATCTTACGAGAACTGGTGTATCTAACGTTATTTGGCCGTTGCCCCTTAGCCTTGGGGAGAGGCTCTTCGTTGCTAGTTCTTGTGCTGGGTGCTTAGCAGAAATGTGTTGAGTAGCATTTTAAAAGTTTTTGGTATGACTCTGTGGTACTTTGAAACACCATCTACCAACCGGGGACGAGCACTCTAACATTGGGGCACATAGCAAAATGGAAGAGAAAAAAGAGGTATATGCACTTATATATATTTAATAAACACAGATGTGAAAAATGGGTAAAGAGGACTGTGTTTCATGAATCTTCAAAGCGAAAGAAAATCTGTTTGCCTTGGAAATCAACGGTTGATATCCTGGCTTTTAATTGGAATCAAACACCGACTGATGCAAGTACCCTAAATACAAAGCAGGTATATATATATATATATATATATATATATATATATATATATATATATATATATATATCACAAAATAAGTAGCCGAATGATGCAAAAGGATTCATTTTATGCAAGTATTTATTTTTAAACATTATCCCATTTCTTGCCAATGTACTTAATTCAATGCTTCTCCATTAATCTCACAGATCGAACATTATACAGTAAAAAATTCAGATTAAAATTCAGCTTATAATTGTTAGACAACCGACATATTGATCGAACGATGAATATATATATATATATATATATATATATATATATATATATATATATGTGTGTGTGTGTGTGTGTGTGTGTGTATATGTGTGTGTGTGTGTGGAGAGAGAGAGAGAGAGAGAGAGAGAGAGAGAGAGAGAGAGAGAGAGAGTTTTGTCGTGAGTGAGCTAAGGGACCCTAACCGTAACTGTACTGATTGAAGATTAACAGAAAGGAGGAAAGAGAGAAAGAGAATAGGGATATGGAGAGTGGGATGAGGTAGTGAAGAAGAGAAAAGAGAACGAGTGAAAGAGAGACGGGGAGATATTGAAAAGCTCACTTTCAACAGAAGGGGAAGTTTGAGATAGAAGAGAGACGTGGAAAGAACAGAAAATACGAGATAAAGAGAGGAGAATCATAAGAGGGAAAAAGAGTGTGCGTAAGAGACAGAGGGGGGCAATGAGTTTCACGGAGCAGATGGAATAAAGAGAGTGTGAAAGTGAGTAGCGGGAAGAGAGGCGGGCGTGGTGATGCAGACAAAAGCTAACCAATGGGCAGGCGTCTGTCGACTGCGCAGTCCGACAATAAAATTGACAGTGACAACAAAATAGGATAGGGACAACGAGACACGAGACGAGAACTTACGAGATTTTGTGGCTCATCTAAGGGAATGTAAAGATGACAAAGGGAAAAAGGGAAATGAAAGAGGTTTTTGATTATTTCTAGAAAAAAAAAATTCACTAGAACCTCTTTGATAATCTAATAGCTCTCTTGATTTACAAATATACAGACTGTGAAAATATGCAACTAACTCGATATACGGATCTTTGTTCCTCTCTCTCTCCCCTCCCTCTCTCTCTGTATATATATATATATATATATATATATATATATATATATATATATATATATATATATATATTATATATATATATATATATATATCTTCTCATTCTGTCTGTCTGTCTCTCCTTCTCTATCCATCTATGTTCATATCTATATATCTATCAATCTATCCATCTACCTATCTCAAACTATTCTTGTCTACCTAACAATTTATATCTATACACCAGTGCATTTATATCTATCTAACTCTCAGGTTATTCATATCTATCTATCTATCTATCTATCTATCTATCTATCTATCTATCTATCTATCTATCTATTTATCTATCTATCTATCTATCTATCTATCTATCTATCTATGAGCATGTAAGTATGCCTTGTTGGAGGTGTGCATAATCAACTACTAATTGATTTTTATCAATGAGTTTGTAATTAAAATGTTAAATACACCTCTGTATGAAGCTAGGGGAGGAGGATGAGACATATGTTTACATGATTACATACACATGTGTACGTGTAGTGGTCATGACGTGTTAGCTTTGTATACAAAGTATGAAGGAATATTATTCAACACACACACACATGCACACACACTCGCATATCTATGTTTACATATATGTGTACCTGCACCCGTATATGAAGGATTGTATCGATCTTTCACTTTCCAACCTACTGACATGTACATCGACACGTATACATACACGCACACACACGTATAGATTTTGTTGAGGAAGGTAATTTTAGCGCATCGTTTATTGGTTTAATTTTATGTCACAACATACCAAGCTCAGCACAGGGCCACAAGTGGTTTAGAGTAACTGATGTACTTGAGTGATCACCCAACTCGGAAAGAATCAGGTTTGATACTGGTGGGAACTGCTTCTTTCAGAGTAACATGACTGCAGATATATTTTTCTTTTTGTGTTTGTGAACACACACACACACACACACACACACACACACACACACACACACACACACACACACACACACATATATATGTTTATGTATACATATGCGTGAACCTGCAATGATATATAGAGGAACAAACACACAGACATGTATTTATAGATATGTTTATGCCTACATATATGTATACCTGCATCAATCAATCAGAGAAACCTCACTCCACATGTGTGATCTGACATTGTCTCATAGGGTTAATTGATCAACAGTGAGAAGTCATTGAGTGACCTTCTGTACTGTGTAATCCCTTGCATTAACTATGACCAGGCCTGTCCATTCTTTATGTCAGGAGCAGAGGTTTCTGATAAAACATCGAACCTCCTATGTCTATAACTATGTATGTGTGTGTATGTGTTTATGAATGTATTTGTGTGTCTATGTGTGGTTCTGTGTTCATAGTATTGTTGTGTTCTTAATTATCGTTGTGTAGAGGGAGACAAAATTGTGTGTTCAAGAAGGGGCAAACATCGGACTTGAACCAATGTTTGGAATCAGTGAAAGGCATTTTCCCATTCATATCTTTCTCCCCAGAACGTGAGATAATCCGAGCTTGAAAATCTGCCTCAAGACTCATTTGATTTCCACGTTCGACTCGAATCAAATGTCTGTATTAGGGCTTGTCTCTGAAATAAAACTGATTATCTCCCGTTGTATCCCAATCTCAATCCTGTTTTTTCTCAAGTATTTCAATCATGGTTGCGCAGTTCGTCATGAGCGTTTATCAACGTTTTATGTTTGTATGTGCATGTGCATATGCGTGCACATGTTTAGATATAGATATATATATATGCACATACAAAACGCACACACACACACACACACACACACACACACACACATATATATATATATATATATATATATATATATATATATTATCAGTCGTAAGTTTGATTCCTGCAGCAGTCCATTTTCTTTCATTGTTTAACTTATTAACGCTGTTTAAGCCAAATAATATAGTGTTTCAAAAATTATGTAACACATTCATAATTATTTCTGGTGGAATATACATTTATTTCTTCACATATATATGTGCTCTTGTGTGTGTGTATTCGTGAGTGTTCAGGTGTAAATGTGGACTTGTTTGGAGGCCTGATTGGTACCAGAGTTAGTTGCATATTATCGTTGCCTTCAATTGTTTATTCTATTAACGCTGTCTAGGCCCAATGATACATTCACCGTGTATCAATGGGAGATCATTTCGTATAGTTCCAAAGTGATATAAAGAAACTATGATTATTTCTGGTAGAATATATATCCATTTATTTATATATGGTGTGTTATGTAAGTAACAGATGTTTTTCCAATGTGTATCAATATTCATGAAGCTTCGTTTCGTACTCCCGAGGCAAGATGGGGAAAAAGAGGAGGGAAGATTGTGATGCCACACTCTTCAATGTAGAAAGTTGGCATTTGTCGTCGAATAAAATCAGCATTCGGAAATTTGATTTGTGTGCTTAATTCGTTCTATGATTTCCTGTACTGGTTAAAATTATACTGCTCCGTATCTTATAATTTAATTAGTTTTTTCTGTCTATACTTAGTTACATTAATTTGTACAGAAATGTATAATCTGTACCATATCAAAACGTGCACCAATTGAAACTGCTCTAGCTTTTACCTGGCTGCTAACATCGACCATTGGCACTAGTGAGAAATACAAATCTATTTCAGCCACAAGACAAACCTAATTGATAATTACATAAGGTTAGCTATGTCAGACATTAAGCCAGAAATATGGAGCAGCAAGTGAGTATCGAATTCATAGAAATAATCTGCAAGATCAGCCCCTCGGTGGGATACCTTCTGTCTCTAATTTATGTGTGTTAATTTCAGTGTTTGTATGACCGACCCCTGTGGCCTAGTGGTAGGTCCAGAGACCCCCCCCCCAATGTCCAAAAATCACTCTGCATGAAAAGTTGAATTGGGAAGTCGGGTGGAGAATGGGCTCTGTCAGGACCAAGACAATCCTATGAAAACATTGTTACTCCGTACAACACGGTACTCAAAATCCTGTGCCGAGTTATGGGACCATGGACTATGCATATATGCTATACATGCGAGAATGTATATACAAGCATAGTACCTATGATATGACGGGATCAATTATGTTCTGGATGAGTTATGGATTGCTGCAACACATTTGTTTGAACTCCAGTCCCTTCGATTTGGCCTTTTGTGGAACTACCAACTGGATTTAGAGGGAAACGAAAGTAGACATGTGAGTAGAGCAATCATCAGAAGCAGCCGTGTGCCAGCTGCTATTAGTGTTTCCATATTTTCTATATTTTCGACCATAGTCTTGATAGATGAAAAATCATTTCGCAATCGAAAGAAATTCTAGAATCCACTTCAAACCAATCCCTCCATAGCCAGGGGGGGGGCATTGAATGGAATAACCGTAACAAACAAAAGATTTGAAGTCATGTAAAAAGAATTCCAATGAAGAATAAACATTATAAGAAACAATTTTATTTATGACATCACTGGCACTTTCCACTGGAAAACAACTGAAATCATTTAGAAACATCTAGATTCCCCTGGTTTCATTAATCAATTAATAATAAACCCACCAAAATATGTTCCCCAAAAGGTCAGAAATCTTTCCATAAAATTCTCAGATATTTATTGGGTACATTATGGACGGATAGACAGACAGACTGTAAATACACAGACTTCTTTCAATTTACTTGGCAAAGGTAAAAAAATTATGGTGATTTCTGAATTTGTCCTTCTCAAACTTCCATAGCCATATGATGGTAACTCATTCACTTTTTCCTATCCAAAAGATGATAGTTGCTGCCTTCTCTAAAATGCCCCTTATATCTATTGAAGCATAGATCGAATCAATTATTCAATTGATTCCAAAATTCTGCTTAACTTCACCAACGTGATGTGCTGTTTTAATGAGTCAAAAATCTATTCAAAGTTTTTTTTTTCTGGACGATTGAACATCTTCACGTTGATTGTGTGAGCACGACATTGTGACAGATTCATTCTACAACCTTCATCAGTTGTAGTATCCAAATGTTATGGTGAGAAACAGAATGGTTATAACAGAGCAGTATATCAAAAGCGGTGACGTAAAGGGTTATACCTGCAATCAAATTCAGACCATCCTTTCTGCATAAAAAATGGGTTAGTCAGCTGTCTCAATAAAAAAAGCATCAGTTATCAGCAGCGATCCTAATACAGAGAAAAGAGAGATTTAAAAAAATATATACAGGACTCTCAGAAGTAACGTCATCGTCGGGAAAAATGAGTAAGGGGATCCACCACAAAATTCTCCTCGTTCAGTCCAACCATCAATATCCTTTATTTGAAATGCACAGCAGAGAACAGACGGAAAGTGCACATGACCCACAATATACAGGTCACGTTTAGTAGTTCTAATACCCTTTGAAATTTGCTCACTAAAATGAGTCCTCCACAAGAAATCTGACCATTAACTGCATTTCATAATCAATGGCAAAATAGACGCATAGGTGGTATAGGTGACCATATTTGGAGGTTAAAGGCGAATACTACCCTTTCGGGAACGCTATTGGAAACCGAAGAAAATCATGGAGGCAGCCCATTTCAACATGTCGACTGGATGTATGTCTGACAAGTGCAGAGTTCAACCTGATGTAGCTTCCACTACTCAACAAGGACTCAAGGTAGAGAAATCTGGGCTTAACACAGAAAAGGAGATCAACATTACCGGCATTCTACGTCGTAGTGTGGCTAACATAAGAATATTCTGTTTACCATCATCATATTCGGTTGGTACACCAGAACAAGGCCATAGAATGATTCGGCCGAAACGTCATGTTAGCAGCACTAACAACAGGAAGGAGTTAAATCGTCCAAGAAACTCTTCGAGTGTTTATGACCCTAATCAAAACGATAGCCAGTATCAAATATCCATGTTCATAAACGTACGCATGGGAATTAAATATTTACAAATCATGGGGAATAATTCGGTATCAGAGTTACTTCCCTTACATCATTCGATGGCTTTATTCATCACTGGTGAAAATTCACGGATATATCTGGATTTCTATGGATTGATTTTTTTAGGAAAGAAACTACCGAATTCGTCTCAGTGGAATAGTCCATTGATTCAAAATATGGGAAGGAGATATTACATCAGCAAAATTGTAACTTCAAGTGGAAGAGTCCAGAGAAACAGAGAAAATCACACAGAAAAAAAATTCTTACTTCATAGAATACAAAATTCCACTGATCATTCCTGATAGAGTCCTGAGATTCACTGTCATGGTGTACGATAGACACTCACTTAAAGAAGGCAGTAGAATCGATCCCTGAAAACGAAAGGTGTTCCTAGATGAGAAACTTCATACCTAAAATGATATTCTACTTAGGGTCACGATATGGCAATAATCTAAAAATCTAAAGCGGGTGGGGTGCCTCAATAAACATTTCGTTCTTGTTGAAATATTTCTTTATTCAAAAAACTGAGCGGGAAAAAATACTATCTGACATTTTGAGAAGAGCCATTAACACACACACACACACACACACACACACACACACACACATATATATATATATATATATATATATATATATATATATATATATATATATAAGAAAAGACAGAATATCAGGGGAAAAATTCAATAATTGTATTTCATGAATCAATCATTAGGAATGGTTGTTACAAAAGCTAAACTCTCGGTATGAAATAAAGCAAAATTCTCCATCACAGTCAATACTTGAATAACCATAGGGTCAAAATTTGAAGTCATGTGAAATAGATTCCATCGAATGATAAATATGATCAGAATAAATTCTATTTATGACATCACTGGTGTTTTCCACTGAAAACATCTAAAATCATTTAGAGACATTTAGATTCTAGAAAATCCTGATGTTACTAATAAACCCATCCAAATATGTTCCCTAAAAGGTCAAATAAAAAATTAGATGGGTACTTTGATACTTTAAATATGATTATTAAATGGAATTGCTTTAATTTCGTATTTATGATCGGATTAAACTGTTTAACTGGTATGATTGTCAGTATGGTTGTTTCAAATTCTGAACCCATTGTATATTTAAAACTATTGAAAAAGATTAAAAAATCATCAAACCTTCGTTGCTGACGTGATACACAATCATGATTGTTCAATCCCCTCATCAATAAAATAGCAAAATCCGATCACTGCAGTCTCTCCTATAAAAGTGTTCGTTTTGTGCGTTTCGTCTTCCAGGAATTTCAACCGTTAAAATATCTTTTCGTTTGGTTTTCGCTTCGTTAACTTTCGCTGAACAGCAGAAGGAAATCCTATTTGAACTTCTACTTTCAAGTAAACAATGTCATAACGAAATTTTGATTGGATTTAAAAAAAAAAAAAAGCATGTTATCCATGAAAAAAATTATGAGGTTATGTGGGTATTGATGAATAATCGAAATATATATTTTAGTACAAAAGTATTTTTTGCACACTAAAAATGTGCTCACCCCGAACAAAGTTTATTTTTCGGACAATTTTCTTTTTTACTTTCTGTTTTGAATAACTTTAAAACAACAAGCAACAGAATGTGGATGAAAAACAAATTTCTTTTTTGATATGGGGAAACATTAGTTTTATTCATGAAAAATCAGAGATGCCTATATTTGTTTCCTGTCCCACAACGAAAACAGTAGCAGCAGTGGTGATGTAGATGCAAAACCAGGGGCACATAGCTATGTGTTTTCGACAGACACAAGCATTGCTTCATTCCCCTTTTCTGTTTCTGTTTGCTATAACGCGACAGAACCCCCCCCCAAAAAAAACAATAAACAAACCAAAAAGGGACATTGGCTTTTATATTATAAGATTTGTTTTTTCATCACAACTCAGGTAATTGATTTGCAGCAGTGAATAAAAAAGCACAGATCATAAATATCATTGATCGAGAGGTAAAAAAAAGCAAATAAAACTTTACGAGAAAAAGTGGTTGCATCTGCCGATCTGGCGAGACTATGCATCTGCACCTGGGAAGTCTTGTTATCAGTTTCTCCCGGATAAGATGAAATACTGAATATATATATATATATATATATATATATATATATATATATATATATATATATATATATATATATATATTCCCTTCTCCACACACCAATTTTGTCCAAAAGAAAGGGCAGAGACTGATGCAGCTTGGCACCAGTGCCCTCACTGGAGTTACTAAGATGAGGCTGGAGGACCAGTTTTGAATTCAGAGTGGTCCTTATCCTTGACTGGTTGCCTCACAAATCCCTGCTATTTACCCAGGCTTGGGGGAATATATTCTTGCCTTTTCCAAGGGTATAAGTGTGAAGTAAACGTAAATAGCCTCGACCAGAGTTACAACTCGTCTCGCTCATCTCACTGTCCATGAAGAAGAAGAAAAAAAAGCTAATAATAATAATAATAATAATAATAATAATGATGATGATGATGATGATGATGATGATGATGATGATGATGATGATGATAATAATAATAATAATAATAATAATAATAATGAATACCTCAGAAGGATAAGGAAAATATTAGAAACCAAATTAAACAGCAGAAATCTGATAAAAGGAATGAACACCTGGGCTGTGTCAGTAGTTAGGTATACAGGACCTTTCCTAGGATGGACAAAGGAAGAGCTCCATCAATGGATAGGCGAACAAGGAAACTTATGACGATGCATAAAGCATTACACCCTAGAGATGATACAGATAGACTATATGTTAAGAGAAAATAAGGTGGCAGGGGGCTCATCAGCATAGAAGATTTTGTCCAGAGAGCTAAAGTAGTCCTAGAAAGGTATGTGCAAACAAATAGTGAAGAAATCATAAAGAGCGCGAGAGATAGTGCAACAAACAATAAAGTAGAAAACAATGGAACAGTACAGCAAACTAGAAAAGAAAAGTGGGAAGGGAAAAAATTGTACGGCGAGTTCAAAAGACAGATAAAAGATATAGCAGACGAGAAATCATGGACGTGGTTACGAAAAGGGAACCTTAAGAGAGAAACAGAATCGCTCATCATGGCAGCCCAAAACAAAAGCATAAGGACAAACTACATAAAAGCAAAAATCGATAGAACACAGACAAACAGCAAATGCCGCATGTGCGGTGAAAGAGATGAGACAGTAAACCACATAACTAGTGAATGTAGTCAACTCGCCCAGAAAGAGTATAAGCATAGACACGATAGAGTAGCAACGATGATACACTGGGAACTAAGCAAACAAATGGGATTCAACCATGTGGGAAAGTGGTATCGGCACAAGCCAGAGTCAGTTTTGGAGAATGACAACCACAAACTACTCCAGGACTTTGACATCCAAACTGACCACCTCATCCAGGCAAGAAGACCGGACTTAGTAATAGTAGACAAAAAAAGGAAGGCCTGCCAAATAGTAGACGTTGCTGTACCTGCAGACCATAGAGTAAAAAAAAAGGAGAGTGAAAAAAGGGAAAAATACCAGGACCTAGCAAGAGAGTTATGGAAGATGTGGAACATGAAAACCAGGGTAGTACCGGTCATAGTGGGCGCACTAGGAACTGTCCCCAAAACGCTGAGGGTTAGACTGGAGGAGATCGGGATTAGGGGAAGGATAGAGACCGTACAGACCACAGCACTACTGGAAACTGCACGGATACTGAGGAAGGTGCTAGAGATATAAGTACTGCAACGAATTGTAGCTATGATATGCGAAAGAGAGAGGAGACGTTAGCTGAAGACCTGAGGAGACTTATTGTCACTCAGCCTTCAGCGATAACCACTGGGCAACCGGTGTGAAATTGTAAATCGCAGAATTACTGCGACCTATGAGTACTAGGAGAGGAGGGCTGGAGACTTGAGGAGACTTGCTGTCACTCAAACTCCAGCGGTTACCACCAGGCAACTGGTGTGAGATTTCAAATAATAATAATAATAATAATAATAATAATAATAATAATAATAATAATAACAACAACAACAACAACAACGCCGCCGTTAGTAAGAGAAACTTTTCTTTCTTCGCTCAGTGCAAATTTCAGTATTTCTAGATTCCCTTACAAGGCAAGGTTGCCGTTTGTTTCGTTGTCTTCATTCCCTGGAGAATTCATGCCATTTTTGACGATTGAAGAGGGATGAACTGAATCTTGACAGGACGATCGGGTGTCATGATCAGTTTTAATTCTGGTTCAACATCCTCGTGTAAATAATCGAGTCGAAAATCTTGGAGAATCTGTAAGAAAAAAATTCATGTTAACAATCATATTTGGACGTTTGTAAATTCAGCAAACACATTTATTTCAAAATTAGTCGGATCGGGAGTTTTAATCAAGAAAATCAAACCAAATCTTTGTTGATTTGGAATTCTAGATCGAACAAGAAGACAAAGAGGAAAATTATATATATATATATATATATATATATATATATATATATATATATATATATATATATATATATATATATATATATATATATATCCGGTATTCCATCTTGTATAATTCTCTACTGTAGTTGATCTGCGCCCTCTGATTGAGCTTCGACTTCGAATGAAAAATACATTATCCTGCGTGTATACAGCTATGTATACAAATATGTATGATAATTATGTTTCCATGGATAATACACGCGAAGATATCTTAGCTCAAAATAATCAGAAAAAATTAAGTTTATACATAATAAAATACGGTATGTGATTTCTCCTTTAAAATATTCCTCTCATTCGGATTCAAATATATCCGTGAATCTTCCACGATTAATAACACTAATAGCACTAATCAGATTCATTCCTCTTGCGACAATCTTTATGAGCGAATGATGAATAGATAACTAAATATAAAATATATAAGATATATTAATAAAAGAGAAATACATTGCGAGATATAAAATGAAACATACCCTCGTCAAAACGAGTAAAATCTGTTGTTCAGCAATTCTACGACCTAAAAAAGAAAAAAAACAGTCATTCATTTTTTTACTCCCAAAATACGGCCCCACTCACACGACGCCCTTCCATCAGCAAACTTAGACACACAACATAGTTGCTCTCCTGGTATTTTGTAGATTTGGCTTAGTCAGGTGCAATAGCGCATGTTTAAGTCAGCAGACAAGGACAAGGCACATTACTCACAATGAATATTTGACCATACGAGATTTCTATCCACTGCTCCTCAAAAAGGCGTTGCCCATCTCGCCTCACTAGAATCACCAAAAGATGATTACTTAAGATTTGATATTCAAAGTGAGTAAACTAAATAAAATGATCGATGAGTCCTCAAATTGTTTCATATGGATTTGACATATGGCAACATTGGCTTTTTTCAGGGGCCGCAGAATTTTGTTTTCTATTTCCTTGGTGTAGATTTATATATATATTTGGATCTAACCATACGTCGAGGATCTGTATCCCAAAAGATACAGACTGGCCAACTCTGTTTCCTCTGAAGTTTGGTCTCAAGAGAGAGAGAGAGAGAGAGAGAATGAATAATCAATGGGCCTAAATGGTTGGCAATGCACCTTACATATTACATTTCAATAAACCAATTACGAACTTGTCCCTATAGATTGTGTAGGAAATGAAATAAGAGCTATAATAAACAATTGTTCAAAATGTCTGTATGCGGAATATAATGATACTCGACCTCACAGTCAATAATTGAACAATTGTAGAAGTCAGGAAAAAAATTCCATCGAAGAATAAATATGATCAGAATGAATTTCATCTATGACATCATTTGTGTTTTCCACTGACTAAAAAAACATCTAGAAACATCAGTAAGTATTGATAAACGGCACCCGACGAAATAAGGTCAAAAAAGCCCCCCCCCCAAAAAAAAAACTGAGAAAACATCTTTAGGGGGTGTAGTGGAGTGCTGGTGTTACTTTTCAATGCTGTAGACAAAACGGTATGACCAGGAGAGCTGGAATACACAAACACATTAACAAAAACGCACGCACATATAAAAATGGGTGAAGCCTTCGCCATCTTTGAAAAGAGTATTGCGAAGGAAAGACTTACCGATGCACATACGTGCGCCATGTCCAAAAGAGAGGTTATATAAGAGTCTGCAGTTGTTATCTGATCGTTTACCAATCCATCGTTCCGGACGGAATTCCAGGGGGGACGTAAATAGCTCACTATTTCGTCCCATTCCATAAACATTGGCTTGAACGTGGGTCTGACAGAAACGAAAAGAAACAGAGCTTTAAAAAAAATACAACACGCAATTGAAATAATTCCGCATGTAAACTGAAAATGTGGCAAATAAATGAAAACATATGGCGAGATGATTAATAAGATAACTGAATCGATGTATAAGAATGATAACAGTTACTGCGTGTATGCTTTAACACTTATTTTTTGTACTGTCTTTGACCTTCCAATTTGAATGAATAAAAATATATTCAGAGAAATGTTTCAATAAATTTCACTCAATCAACATTTGCATTGACAGTTACTGTAACTATATATACATGATTACTCATGTTTATCGATTCAGTTTGCTTTTTAATTTCTAATTTTCTAATTATCTTGGCGTATTTTTCAAATTAGATTGTCTTACTTGATTTGCTCGGGAAAAGGTGAAGAGCGAGAAGAGTTACTTAGTCATTTACGCTTCAAATAACACGAAACAATGAGTAATAGTTTACATGGTATCCATAATAGGGATGAATCTTTGTTCTTCGTCAACTATCATGGCATGCCAGTAACGAGACCTTTTGTCAGACACCTGGAAATGTAACGGACAGTGGTTGCAACTGGAATTCGAATCTAGCTCGCTGATTCCCTTTCCTACACCAATCAATTTTCAAAATACAGAAAACAAATTAGGACTAGTTAATTCTTGCGAAAAGATACATGGATACATTTGAATGTCTATGGGATGACTCAAAGAAATAGAAACTACTGAACTCGTTCAAGTGGAAGGGACGATTATTTAAAATGGTCACCAGGAGATGTTTTTATCGGTAAAATTGTTACCTATAATTTGAACAGTCGATTTCTCAAAACTCTCTAAATGTAAAAGCAGAGTTTAGATTTATTCATTGCAATTAAAAAGACGGAACAGAAAATTGAAGACAATATTGATTAATGATCACGAGAAGTTTGATCAATTGGAGATGCGTAGGGGAAGGACAGTTAACAGTGCGAGGAATGGAATCGGCGGGGCCGAGTTCAAACGTCAGGTGAGACAGTTCATGTTGACTTTGTATTAATGCCCTTGGGAAAGTCATGTGTCTATATTCCCCTCAGCTATGGGTAAATTGTATAGCAAACTGGACTTTTGTAGCCATGATTTACAACCAGTTTAGGAGACGGACAACTCTGATTCCAAACCAGCCCAAAGAAATAGAAGTTCCGCCAGGCTATCTAGTCTTTTCTTTAACGGGAAAAAAAATTCATGTCTCCTTCCCTACCAAATGTTTAGATTAAATACGATCAAAGAGTTGATGACGTTTACGATCTTTCAGATAGTTATGGATCAATAATAGTTCAAATCCAAAATCTCTTATCTTAGGTAAGTATAAGCAGAATGAGATTATAGATTCAATTTGGTCGAATAATTCGGACTTTTGCAGGAATTAGCTGAATATTCCAGTCTACGGGTGGATTTTCAGCAAATGTACACCAATTCAATGTGCGATATGCCAATCACTGACGCATTGCAGTCAGTAGAAGCTAGTTCTCTGCGACAGCGCTAGGAAAGGTAGACTTCGGGCATTGGTTGCTTCAACGAAGATATTCTCAGTGTTGAAAATTTCTGAGTTAATGCAAGTAACACCATTGCGCACAAAAGATGTAGCACCAACAATAATGCTAACGGGGGCAACTTACTGTCACTTGATCTCCTGTGAAAACAACCGGTTACTACTGGGATGAAAAACCCAATGATTACAAAATAATACGGGGAAAAAAGGAAACAATCGCAATATAAGAACACCAAGTAATACCCTAACACCAATATTTTTACTACTCGTCGCAAAAACCAGGAATATATTTGTACCTCTTTAATGCAGCAACATTTGGACTCGATCATTGCCGGACTATATGAATTCCGGAAAGTAGTTGATCAATTTTTAATGATTTTTCTATTAGTATAGAACATTGAACGAAATGTTTTGAATATAATTTATGATAGAAATCATATTATAATAATTGATAATTATTTGTCTCTGCTTATATTTTTTAATTGAAACCTTTTTTTTTCTTTTTCTGAATCTCATATCGAATTTTGCGCCAAAATAAACATAGTTGTCTAATTTGGAGTTCTTTGATTTGGTTTTGCAGTTCGGCTTTGACTGGTTTCACATATTGATTTATAAGTCGCTAAATTACAGTTCGAGGGATGGTTTGAAACCAAATTGAAATATTCCAGTGGTTGATCCACAAACCGATAGCGACAGATGCGAAACGTACCGGACCATGGAAGTTGCCAGATTAGAAAGGTAGAATAATAATTCATATAATAAGTACTTGATTCTTGCAGATGTCTTGAGTCGGTGTTCGAGTTGTGGTAAATCTGATTTTACTATGTGGATTTTCCATGCAGAAGATAAACGCAAGTTTAGCAGAGCTAACAAACGAGGAAAACAATTGGAACGTAATAAAAGAATTTTTGTAACTCACCCCTTTTGGCAAGTGGTAACCACACACTTGTACGTCCTTTGCTAAAAGTCGACTTGTGACGTGGACAACTGGGTAAAGTCTAAAAAGATGAAAATAATCATCAAATAAAATAAGATAAAACAACGTTGGTTTAGCGATACAATCAGCAAAAAACAAAAACAAAAAAAACAACAAAAAACAAAAAAACAAAACCAAACACGGTGTCGGAGAGCTCAGAATAAACGATTCAACATTTAGATTAGATCTTCTGTCGAGCAGTTGAGTTCCAATAGCTCAGACAGTCAAGAGCGGCCTGGCGTTTAGCAAGCTTCCATAGTCCGATGGGGAGTGAGTTCGAGTGTCACCAAGAGCTTATTTTTTGTTTCCAATCTTAACTGTTACTTACTGCTGTAGATCGATGGCTTGGGTTGAACCTTTACCAGCTGCGCCAGGTGACCTGTGCCTATGCTCTTAAGGGTAAGGCTCAGATAGATGAAAAAATGTTTCGTTAATTGACTGCTATAATGTTTCTGTCTGAATCATTTGATTTTCACGGTTGGTTTGTGGCGTGTTAGATATATTTCTTATTGGGGGTGTGAGGGGTATGTGTCACCTCTGTTATGAATAGGCCTATGGTGTGACTCTCATCCTCACTAGGTGTCCCATTTCTGTGGCTTTGAGCCAGACTAAACTGAGCCATATAACTTCATATATATGGCACTTTCGTCCGCAGAAACAAAGCACATGCAGAAAACATCATTTATATATTACCTGAGAGTTTCTTTAATGCACGCCTTGACAACGGGAAGTTGGCGGAGGTCCTCAACTGTAATTCCGTTTCTGGGATTCAGATTCTGCGTTATCTCACAACGAACACGTTCCTGAACATCCGGGTTTTTGGCCAGACAATATAAAGCCCACAGGGTAGTGTTGGATGACTGCAAAATAGAATTATTTCCTCTAATGAGCCTGGATTTATGGCCAGTATTTCGAAACGATTAACCGATTTCTGCATCGCCTTGTCTTCAGGTGGATCACCGGATAACGACCTGGTTACCAAGGATCCACGTCTTGAAAACATCTCCCCATTGACAAAAGAATTAGAGATCGCTCCTGGTTTCTGAGGAAGCAAGGATGTTGAAGGCAAAACTTGTATGAAATTACTGCATTGTATTTTGCACCTGTTGATTTGCAAAAATAGATATTCTGCAAAGCCGCTAAAACTCGGCCAAGATTTTCCTTATAGGCCATCTTGTCCGTCCTGAGCCTAGGTAGAGGAAGAAGGTTAGGGGTGGGGATAGCAAATTCACCCCGTAAAACCTAATTGCTACAGTAACAGCAGCGATTGCCCCAGTAAACGCCCGGTGGGAGTAATCTCCGGAAGAAATAAAGGCCGCTAAGTATATAACTCTTGAGAAAAAAAGATTTAGTTTTTTGAGGAATTTGGAACCATCAGCCAAAACTTTCAGTATAGGTTTCTCAAGCTGGCTGGTGGGCAATGTTTGTTTTACGCGCACGGACAGTACCAATTGACCCAAAACATTTACTCTTTATTATCTCTGGAAAAATCTTTTAAATAGGTTCATAGTGGGGTGAGGATCAATTTGCAATGTAAGTTTATGCGAAATGCACCCTTTAGTTTGTGTCCTCTAGTATTTACGCTTCTCTTTTGAAAATTCAGATTTTTTAGCAATCACTGCCAAATAAATGGTGAGAGATGTAACTTATTCTTTGATCACCTTTAGAAAAAAAAAAATTTAATTGATCACCATCAACACTGCATGCTACCAAAAAATGTTGGCCACTCGACAGTTTCTATTGAATGATTAACCAGACCCGTCTCGTCTTTTTTTTTAATTGGTTGCGTATTGTATGAGTTTCGTCCGAATATGAAGTCTTTACATTCAATTCAAAACACAGTACAATGCACAGTTATACCAGCGGACAAATCATGTAAACATTGCCGACAAATTCAAGCGTTAACAGTGACAACAATCACATATTGGCGATAACAGGTTGTACTTCTGGTTTTTGTTCAGAAAATTAACCAAAGAAAGAACGCACTCTGGACTGAGTTCGTTTCTCAATCGAAAGTCATTATTCGAACTGGTCATTAGATTGAAACTGTGCTTCGTGGGGAAATGAAATCCCCCAACCAAAATATAGATTTCTATTTAACGATTGATTGCTGTTAATGAACAAACATGCGATTTGCATGTCTTATATACATATATATATATATATATATATAGTTAAACTTCTTTTTTTTCTTTTGGAGATATTCTATGGATGAAAAATCAAATTCATCCCCAGTAATTTTAGATTTACTTTGGAACACACAACTTTATTATTATTTTTTTCTCATTTGATATGAATAAGATTTCTTGATTCTGTGGTGAATGTCTTTGATTAGTTTTGATTTTACCTTACTCTTTTGTCAATTCTAATGCTAAAAAAGTACAATTCAACTGTGAAAATATTTTCTTTTTGCCCCAACCCTTCAAAATCCTGTATTGTCTCTTGAATCCATGTGCTAAATGGCGGCCTGCTAACTTAACCGACTCGAGCTTTCACCTGCAGACGTCACACATTATTTTAAATCTCAATTGCACGGGCTGGAGGGTTATTCTGCGACACAAGCCCCACCGTCTAAAGTCCTATAGTCGTCGAAGACCCTCCCAGAATCTTTGTTCGCGAATCTAAGTCAAGTAACCATTCATGCAATGCTCTTTCGTAGGAATAGAGCACTCTGGTTGATGAGAAATTTCTGCGTATATCGCTTAAATTCAGCCTTACTGACCATCCAGTTCTGTAGTCCAGAGGTAGGATATTGGCCTCCGAATGTGAAGTGAAAGTTCCAATTCTGCCTTGCGGTACTGGATGGGATAATGGAAAGTCTATAGCCACACTGAAGAGATGTAATACATCGAAACAGCTGTCTGTGGATGACACAATAATATATATATATATATATATATATATATATATATATATATGTGTGTGTGTGTGTGTGTGTGTGTGTGTGCAATGATTGCAGAGATAATTTATTTTGGAGCATATTTCGCTCGACACCAGAATTAAGCGAACAGCCGCCTGTGTAAATGATTCAAGAAAATGAGTGCCATAACGGTCTCTTACTTAACAGATTCGTGGTTTTGAAATTTGATAATTTATTTTTTTGTTTATTGATTGAGAATTGCTGTGAGCCAATTTCTACTTAGGTTCATCAATTCTATTTTTGGAAACATTAAATAGATGATTGAGAGATAGTATGAGTTTAGAATACGTGAAAATAAACTCAACTAAAGATATACATGAAGAGAAAAAAAGATTGTTTAATCGAGAAAAAGATTGCATATATCTTTTGTGTCTTAGGGAGAAAGGAGTCAAGTCTGAAGGATCGTACTCATACATAGTATTTATTGGATAGATTCGTTAAGTTTTAAAAACAATAAAATCTGATTGGATAATAGGAAAATACGTTATCTAATTGTAAATGGACTTTTTGTTTTCATAATTACAAGAACAAAACATATTGCCAGTTGCTGGTGAGTGCGTTAAGTAGGAAATGTTAACATTTACCTGGTATGTATCCTTGTAATTCTGATTTCATATATATATATATATATATATATATATATATATATATATATATATATATATATATTGCATGGCATAAATAGTCACTGAGTTGAACGGGCAGGTTTTCTGCTTGGTAAGTAGCAAGAAAGATAATAATATTTGTTTCTATATCTAGATACCCGAAACACGAACAATTCAGATACATGCATAATATTTCAGATGAGTAAATACGATTACATGAACCAGCGCCATCGGTGTTCGAATCCCAAGGAAAGCAATTTCTTTTCAATTTGGATGTTCCAACACATACACACACACACACGTCGGCAGCAATAAACAATACATATAAGTGCATATTAATACGTCTGTTAGAGTGTGCGTGTATGTGTGTGTGTGTGTGAGCAAGCAAAAGCATCTGGTAATGTCCAAGTCACTTTCACTGGGTCACATGAATGCGAGAATTAGTAGTGGAGCGTCCACTTGTTCAAATGATGCAATATAAGCGAAACAAAATTCGTAAAGAGAAACACATAATCTGATTAAGAAGCAAAGAGGCAAGTTCCGACCTAACAAAACACTCCTCTTTTTCTCTGTTTTTTCTGACGACGTCAAGAAGTGGCTTTTCCTCAATCCCCTAATCGAGTCGGTCAAGTGAGTTGAACGACACAGCCCTCCTTCAGTCGGCACCGAGTCTGGAGTTGATTTTGTTTTCTTACTGCAACAAGGACAACGAACAATATCCAGTTGATTCGGGAGAGTTAACTCTTCACTGTATGTCTGTTCATTAAACCAAACCATTGATACATTTGAGATCACGACGACAGTGATTGTTAGACGACTTTCTCACCGACTGGATCAACTTTTATTTATCTTCGAAAATTTTGCTTAGAAATACTGAAGGGCTTATTTCATGGATAAATAAATGAATTTATAAAACTAACATTTCACTACTTTTATTTGAATTCATAACCAATTGATTGTTAGGCGACTCTCTTACCGACTTGGCTAAACTGAAAAGTTTCACATATCTTCGAAAAGTTATGTTAGAAATACTTGAAGAGCTTATTTCATTCTATTTAATGAATACATTTATACCAAGAAGTAAAAAATGTATTTATGTAATTTTCATTCATTATATATGATACAAAAGTTGCTGTAATCTTCAGTATTGGAGTAGGAGTGAAGTTCGGCTCTGTTGCATCTCAGCTTGTACAAGAAAGATGAATCAATCAAAACGACCGGCGTTGCAACGATCTCTCAGAGTTTTTAATCAGATGATGACCATATTTCCCCCAGCTTTGCACGTATGTGCAAACATACGTTTTGAAATCAGCGCACAAAAGAAATTAACGTGTGCACAAATTCTGTAGATAGCTCGCTGGATTTTTATGGAAAAAATATTGATTCCTTGTCCTTCTGACACTGGGAAAATATTTGTTCATTGACTACAAAATTAGATGGAGCATTGAATGGCCCCGAAAAAAGGTAAGGAGGAGACAATCCAAAGAAAACGAATTGAATATGACGTGTACGATAGGGGATGCACATGCACCCTAGGGGAAAATTCGACAACATTCCAGAATAAAAAGATCACCTAACGGAGGCCACTGGCTAAACAGCTAATATGTTGTGAAGAAAAAAAAACACCACCAAAGTGCAGACCATCCATATACAATGACTGTCTATCAATATGCAGCCAAGTGGCAAGCAGACTTGGTCTCCACAAGGCTCTTTGTACTTGGGAGTTTTCAAGTAAGTCACTAAATGGAAACCGTCACATGCCTAACGTCTTTCAGGGCTGTGTTGGGGGCAATAAATTGAAAAATCGTAAAAAGAAATGTTCAATGAATAAGTTACTTCTTCCGACTTTTATTGGATAGTTATCACGAGAAAAAAATCTGAACTTTCAAAAAGCAAGGGTAAATGCTGCCAATTTAGCATAAACTTACAATGAATATTGAACACCCACCAAAGACAAATTTGGTGTGGCTTTCAAAACAAAAAGAAAAGTTATTTCAGACATAACCTGCTAGACCAAATTAGAAAGTGAAAAACCAATGTTGGTGGTTTTGATGACAGTGTTGGAAGGCGATTTCCAATACTGCTAAAGTTACAGAGTACAACAAGTTCGATGAAGCATTACTGATCGAATGCCCGCCACTTTAACAATTTGGTGGACGACGAAGAAATTTTTCTTTAGCGTAATCTTTGCAAGTCTAAAGCTGTAGAGGATTATCTATCCTTGGTCTGAACATTTGTAAAGCTACCCCTTGACCTTGCTCCACTACCAAGATCTTCGTTGAATAGAATGAAGTCACGTTAGATAAATTATATCTTTGCACTTTGTACAATGTACTACATGCTGCAGTACGAAATCGTAGAAGCATTTAAAATCTTTTTTATGGTTGGAGCAAAATTTTGAAAACAAATGGATAGTTTTAATATTCCAGATAAAGAAAAAATATGTGCAAAAATTCTAAAATATCATCTTGTTTTTCAACCGTTTCTGCTATCGAAAATCCTACAGACCCCAAGTCATCCTCATGGTTCCTCCACCATTGGACAAACAGTCCCTGAGTAAAAGCATTTATTGTCCGACTTACCGTTTCCACAGCAGCCGTAAGAAGTTCCACAGTGGCAGAAGTAATCTCTTTGAAAGTTAAGGAGTCCTGTGTTAAAAGGGAGGTAAGGAACTTGGGCTCCTCTTCATTCTTTTCCTGCATCGACGTGTTTTTCATTCGATCCTTTAAGGCGTCCATTCTCTGAAGGAAGAGAGAAGAGATAAATAAAAGAAAAGTATTGACTAGATTCACATTTTAGTCAAGATCAGCTTCCGTATTACAATCCCCTACATTAAAAATTCGAAAAGCTGTGATAAAAAAATTCAAAAATTACTTTCCTGGTGAAAATATATGTGAAATCATTATTTCACGCATATTTTGACCAAGACATGATTTCCCTCAGAATCTCAGGTATATGTTCTTATGTTCTTTTTTTTTTCAATATATTATTTGCTCTATTTACGGAAAGGCGTTAAAGGGGCCATCTTACTGGTCGCAAGTTTGATTCCTACAAAAGGGACATTGTCTTTAATTATTTATTCTATTCACGTTGTTTTGGCCGTGTGACACTTTTCTCTGCGTAAAAACAAGTAATGTTACAAATGATATGACGCACTCTGGAATATTATGTCGGATTGTACATTCATTTCTTATATATATATATATATATATATATATATATATATATATATATATATATATATATAGAGAGAGAGAGAGAGAGAGAGAGAGAGAGAGAAAAAGATTAGATGGAATAGACTGCGACAAAAAAAGTGTTAAGTGAAAAACTTACTTTTTTGATAAATACACTTCCTATATTTGTCACATTATCGGCGTAACCCTCGAATGTGCGCCATTGTTTCGTCGGCCATAGACGGTAGAGGGGCATACTGTAGAGGAGCCGTTGCATTTGCGCTGTGAATCCTTGCAAATTCTCGATGAATGCTTCGGATAATTTCGATACTTCTGGCCGAAGACAGCCGATTCTTTCCTCAAACAGTACTGTTCCGATTGCTGCAATATACAATTTCATATCATGTTGATCATTGTGTTATTGGTTTATTTCTTGCTTGCGAAGATCATGGTAGAAAATCAAGTGTGAGTCCATGCTGACCATAAGAGAAGGAGAAAGAGAATCAAATGCTGTCAGCATCGTAGATTAATAGTAGAGACTGACCACAGGATTGTGGGTCAGAGAAGGAAAGAGGTTTGACCTCGATCAAAGATTGATAACATCTGCTACATAGATAGATGACAATGAAAAAATCTTCTGAATTCAACCGGGAAGAATATGAAACGAAGTGATTCGAGTTTTCGTTCTGGTATTCGAAATGTGACACTCGAGGGAGTCGTGCCTGCCATTGAGAGATGAGGCAGATCGACGGACCAGGCCCTGGCAACTGCCAAGCTGTAGGTTCTTCAGTCTTCTCATAGATGGATTGCCTACAGGGTTGAGGGAGACTATCTGCCTCACTGCAATACCTGAGAACTGGGAAGAGGATTCATGTCTTTCCAAAGGGAGTTAGTGCAAGGTGGTCATATTCTACCCTAGGTCTGCTGATTCCACTTTCTGTGTTGGTAACAGTCAGACCATTCAGCATCTCCTATTGATATCGTCTTCGGATGGGGTCGACTTTCTGTACAGCAGAACGTTTAAAGATTTTTACTAACTCTGATGAAAGAATACCAATTCGAAACGAACTTTGCTATTTCAGTTCTTTACAAGACTAAGCCGGTCATCTATCTATCTATCTATCTATCTATCCATCTATCAGAAACCATCAACTAAAACTGTCAACATCGGTGTCTCTAGTTTTTAAGTGAGTCTGTCTGGCTATTTATGTTTGCGTTGTACGTGTAGGTTGCATCAATGGAGTTCGAGAGCTGGAAATTTAAACATTTACTCCTTATTAAGAGTAGAAAAACTTTTAGACCCCCCTCAAAAGCAGGGTTTTAGTATGGGAAGTTCAGTTTACAATGTAAGTTTATGCTAAATTGATCTCTTATTTCAAGTCTTGCTGCTTTCACGTTTGCTCTTTTGGAAATTTAGGACTTTTTAATGATCATTGGCCAATAAAAGACAAGAAAAGTAATTTATTCATCTATCAATAGAAAATACAGACATTCATAGTATTCTTATTTAATATGATTTCTCTTTTTCAATTAAGCGAAAGAGAATGAAGGACTTGAGTCTGGAGACTTACATTCCATGGCCCATCTGAAAAGTTCTTTGTCGAGCTCTTTGATTTCCCCGGTGTCCGGTTGGCGTTGCTGCTGTAATCGATTGACAAAGTCTGAAGCAACAGCGTCCATCGCACAAGAATATTTGTGAATCTCACCAGGGACTAACAACTTCCGGTTAAAGACTGATCGGTATTTGCGCCAATCTTTGCCTTGTCTACAATTAAAAAAAAAATTTGTTTCAGGAATTTTGTCAGAAATGGAATAGGTTGAGTCATTGTCACAACTTCCGACTCATGATGACGAATCGTCGCTGCCAAATTTAAATTATGACTTCATCGTGTTTTGATGCTATTTTGAGTAAATTATTAGAGACTTCGTGCATCGTCAATCACTCAGGACAAAGTAGATTTCCATTTTTATATATATATATATATATATATATATATATATATATATATATATATATATATGTGTGTGTGTGTGTGTGTGTGTGTGTGCGTGTGTGTGTGTGTGTCTGTGTCTGTGTCTGTGTGAAGTATGGCTAAGGAACTCAGTAAAATCATACGTTGAGGCAATCGATATTAGATTAACAAACGAGAACTTCTGTGGATGCAAGCATAAAAATTTGAATCTTCGTTTATTATTTTTGATACTTACATAAAAAAATTGATTCAAAATTCAATATCATTTTGATAAGATATAACAAAAATTGGTGAATCAACAAAGATTGTATATATATATATATATATATATATAATATATATATATATATATATATATTCATATATATATATTCATTAGTATAAACTTACATACGTGCATGTGTGTTAATGTATGTGGATGTACCTGACCACTTGTGTACGTCTATGTGGGCATCATTTAAATCAAAAAAATGATGAAAGTAGCATAATTTAAGAAATTAATATTTGATTGAAATTTTTTTGAAATGTGGTTATTTTGCTTAATGACATAATATTCTGATGTCCTGCCGACGATATGAATACACATCGAAATATTGACAAAATGATTTATATTTGGCTATGTGTGAATGCGTATATAAGGGTGTATTTATAAGCAAATTATATAGTTTATATTCTGGGTAGTGGGACAGAAGAAATTATTAAAGCTGATTAAAAATTTCCAAAGGTTTGTGAAGAAAGATCATTAATGTTCTTCTGATCGATAAAACGTTCGATGTTATCCAGCATCATTTGCATTTTCCTGTTTCTTTCTGCTATTGGATTTGGAAGTCAGCTGTCTGAAATCATTAAGTGAGAGGAAACTTTGCAACTTTGATTCTTAGAGACATACAGGTCGAACCATACTTAAATCGCTTCTACTTTGGACAATTCCAATTCCAAAGTATGAGCTCGTGAAGTAGGAGCTTCACCAATTGTTGTTGTTGTGAGATTGGACCAAACACCTAAATTGTCCATATTCTCGCCACAAATCTGGTGCAAAATAGGAACTTTACCTGTATTTTGAAGCAATTTGTTTCAAGGTTTAATTGTTCCACCAGGTAAGATCATGGGCATTAAATATGTCATTTGCAGTCGGCACTGGTTTTGATCTGATGAATGTCTTGGGGCTCTACCAACAATATCTGCAAATCAAACCATTGAATGGACGCCATGATGAGAGCTGATGGACTGATATATAGGAGGCAGAAAGACACCAACAGACTGACTAAAGATCCTACTTGGTGGAGCGCTTTAGTTGCTTTATGTGTGAAACAATGTGGGATTAACTGAGTTGGAGTTTTAGGTCACATGAAACGGGTGCTGTCATATAATAGTCAACGGCCATCCAAGCAACGCCATCAATACTTTCTTCCAGAATATCATCTCTAATATTATTCTGCTTGTCTCTACCTCTGTTCAGATACTAAACTTTCAGTAATAACATAAGGAAAAGGTTGGGCAGACCAATGACAGGAGAGAGAGGCAGATAAGAAGGTTAGGTAGTTTAATATGAGAATAGGAAAGGGATGGATAGAAAAAGTTACTTTAAAAAGAGGGGGGAATATAAAGACGGGAAATAAAGTAAGGTAGTTTTATAGGAACAGAAAAGAGAGGGAAAGAGAAATGCTGTTCAATGGGAAGGTAATAAAGGAGCGGGGAAAATGATAGGTAGGTTGATAAGAGGGAACAAAGAAAGATAGTTTAATAATAGAATAGGAAAAGAAAAGAAAAATAAGGTAGATTTATAAGAGTGTGGTAAGGGAGTTGTTGGTAAAGAAATTAAGTAATTCAGTTAGAGGGTTGGAAGTGAGAGAGTAGAAAAATTTGGGTAGTTTAATATAAAGGTAAGAAAGGAAAGGGGAAAATGAATCTTAGTAGTTTACAGTCAGGATAGGAATATTTTCGCATATGAAACTAATCTATGCTAGTATAACATTAAGATACAAATACAGTTAGGCAACAAAGGAGTGAAGAGACAAAGGAGAGAATGAGAAAATACAGACAACCGGTGAGAGAGGAGCAAAGGCATGAGATTATGAATAATCTTGCTCGTCAACACCCATGGAATTTCCATGTAGCTCAGCCAGTTTCAATAAATCCTGTACTTTCAATTCTGGAAAAAAATTATTTGCTTTCACTCACGAATTAACGATTCCAACATTGTGTCTATTTTTCTTCTGGTGTTGCACCATCGGGGGCAAAGGACATCGCGTAGGGGTGGGGCCATCGGCACGAATTACTTTTCGGTATTCTTCGGGGTCGCTTATTACAACCATCCGTTCAGTAACGATTTTTTCTTGAAAAATCGGACCGTACTGTAGCGCCCTCTTGCAGTTCATCTGTGAAAAAAGAGCAAATGATTAATCTTAACTGCATAGTTTTTAATGGGAATGTTTCAGTCGTTACAAGATTGCATACGCATACATCAATACAGATACGCGAATCCGTTGACGTATAAACACATGCAGACATACTTTCACATCAAGACAGAAACACAAGCGCACAAACACACGCACACCACGAGCATGATGTATATCTTTTGTCAGTCGAAAGTAATGTGTGAGTGAAATGTTTCCTGGACAATTGAAATAAAGATATAGTATTTTTTCCATAATTACCGAAGAAGCATTTTACTCTCTCTCACTCTCTCTCTCTCTCTCTCTCTCTCTCTCGCACACACCCATACACTGATGAAAAGATACACATCATGCTTGTGGTATTTAGATATGAACTATCAAACAATTGCGTTTATCATTCTAGATATCCTTTTAAATGTTCATTTAAAAGAGGATTTGAGCAGTTGAGTTGGAAATTATGGTCATGCACAGCTAGAATATTTAAAGAATCATCAAAAAAATATTAAGTTGTTGAGGCTCTAAAAGGGCTGAAACACGTGTTGTTATGAGAATAATAAATAAAAATACTCAAGTTTAATACATTTGCAGAATTTTCTTTTATGGATATTCACCCACTTCTCGTTGGATATATATATATATATATATATATATATATATATATATATATATATATATATATATATATATATATATGTCAACTCCTTGTGGACAACTCAAAAATTTTATGCAATAACCAACTCCAAGCAATTCTGATTAAAGCAAAGATACCTATTATCAATAAGATATATTTCATCATCGCATGTGTATTACTTAGGTGCATGTAGTATCCAGACACGCTATTGATATTATCATTGCCTCGCATTAGTTTCAGTTTCACATTTGAACGGATTCATTTATCATTTTGCTAATCAAAAAAAGACAACACTTGAAATAGAGATATAAAATTATAATGTACAATAATACTAATTTCGTTTTAAATATCACTACTACATTTTCAAGATAATAACCGATGGTGGTTGATCGAAAGATCTCGAACCACCGATTTTGGAACATTTTTGAAAAAATACGATGACATCAATGAATTGACAAAAAAGTTGAATAAACAGAGTTTGTCTGTTATTTTTTATCAATAAATATTTATGTATTTTCGCTCTAAATATAACGATGCGTCATATTAAGTGCGTATGAATCATTGTACAATGTTGTCTTTATTGAATTAAGTTATATTTAGTATCAGCAATTCAAGTATCATTGTTTCATTTTGAACTGTCAACAGTGGACGTCTTGTGTTAGAGGAAAAGAAGGAGAAGAAGATGAACATGTAACCATTAGGCAAAAACATAATAGATTAATATGAACAGACTAATATAGATGGATAAATATGAACAGACTAAGATAGATGGATAGATAGATAGATAGATAGATAGATAGATAGATAGATAGATTTAAAACGATTCGAAAATAAACAGTAAATCAACAAAGGAGACCAAATATTTGAAAAGAAAAGTTTTATTGTTTCAGGCCTTCGAAAATGATTTTATGAATATATTTAGCGTAAGCAACTTTCTTGATATTTCATGAATGGTAATTTCGACAGCAAAAATTCGTCAACGATAAAGAAAAAACAAAGAATTCTTGCCTCAAACATTTTGCCAAATGCTGGTCCATCTTTGTTCATGTAATCCAACAGGGTACCGATCAAAGGCCAACCCTTGGGTCCAGGCACTTCCTTGAGGGGGCGGACAGTTACTTTCCTGCTAAATGGGCAACGTAGACGAATTCGGCTCATAGCTTCCATTTGGGTTTCTTCCGAAAATCTGACCGAGAAAGAAATAGAGGAAGGAAAACATGAGATTTGTAATGATTCTGGAATGTCACCATGAGAAATGAAAAGATTGATTTTGCGTGTGAACAAAGTTTGTCTAAGAGAGTAATAGACCAGCCACTGTTTTGTAGTTAAGCTTAGATATATGATTACTACCTGAATACCTATCTACACCGGAAAAGTATTAAAGGAGTTACAACAGGACTAAAGCTTTCACTTGAATAGCCTTCCTCCACTCAGGGGCGTAGCGATTTTGGGGCCCTAGGGGCTTGGTTCCTATAGGGACCCTTCTAACATTTAGTGAGAGGATTTATTGTATAATATTAGTAGAGATACAGTCAGTGAACTACTATTTATAAAGCATTGAAATAGCCTTCTCTTTCAACACTTTTTCAATCGGAGAAAAATGTTTTTGATTTGGTAAGACGCAGCTCCCCGTTTTCTGATTCCTGATGTCTACACTTCTTGTCATGAATTGTAGCTGTTAAAATACTGAGTTCAGCTGATGGAGTTTTCATTGTTGCCTTTGGGTTTAAAATTTCCCAGATCTCTTCCTTGACTGATTTCCCAACCTTCAACGGCGAGAGGGTCGATAAGGCCCAGGCAACCTCGTTGTCAGCCGTGGGCGATCTCTGCTATTTTTCAACACCCGATCACCATTTTTGCCTATCTAACTATGATATGGATCACATGATATTCTGATAGCATCAGCATAATTTTGACTGATCAGACCATTTCTTTGTTTATTGTTAAAGTTCACGTCAAATATTCTTATTCTAAAATAATTTGAAATTCTTATGAATCCTTTTTCCAATTCGTAAATTTCTTTTCATCTTTCAAGATTCCGAACAAGCCATTTTTATTTTAGCTTAATGGCAACGATTCATTTGTTTTACTTTCTTTCAGTGACGTTTTAACAAAACAAAGCTCTTATTTCAAAATCCCAGCGTCTGACCCTATCTGGATTGCGTAATTGTATTCACATAGCATGTTTCTTTTTAATACACACTACTCTTTCTCATTTAAATATTTCAATCAATCATGATTATGAATCAATCCTTTTCTTCCAATTAGACCAATTTATAATAGATCCATAAAATATGTCTGATTTTTCTCTGCTTACATCCAACAACTAGCTTTCTAATGGATACTCATTGCATAATTCATGTGTGGCTGTCATATTCCCTAACATGATTTCAACTTTTTGTCGTCGTACACTTTTGACCCATTCACTTTAGACCCATCAAAGAATTCATAAATGGACATATGAAATGAGAAAATGTGTCTATGGACAGAAAGTGAGGTTCTACTATGGTATTGTTGTTACATTGTAAATAGAATCTCACTCTAAATCTTCAAAAATTTGTTTTCATCAAAATATTTTATTTCAAAACCCTCGCCTTAGTATCTTGAATATGCATGGTAAATTTGGTTCGTTCCAAGATTGTTTGTATTTTTCGAAATATCATTATTCAACTATTATGATGATTTAATGCGTTTCTATTTAGCTTACACTTAGGTGCATTAATTTGTACGGCAATAACCGTACTTCATCAAAACCTGCGCCAATTAAAATCGCACTATTCAAGATATTCTTATTGACTAATCTAAATCGAGAAAGAAAAAAAGGCAGGATCAACGATGAAAAGAACAAAGACAAAAGTAACGTTCAAGGATAAAGTCCCCCCGAAGACCAAAAGAATAGAGGAATGGGGTTCTGGAAAAGGTTGACGGAACGTGTACCCAGGTCAACTAATTAAGTTAGTGAAAGACCATGGAAGCAAAATAAAACGATGCATAACGATCGGCTGGAAAGCATTTGGCATGAATAGAGACATATTGAAAAGCAAATTCTCAATGTGCTTAAAGCATAACATATACAATGAAGGCATAAAACCAGCTATGACTTACCGATGCAAAACATGGAAATTGACAATACAAGACCCAACTTAGAATTTCACACAAGGACATGAAAAGAGAAATGCTCAAGATAACATCAACAGATTGAAAAAGAATAACATCAATCAGAGGGAGGACTTGAGTGAAGGATATCATACAAATAAATGAACAATAAAATGGCAATGGGTTGAACACGGAAGGGACTGAAGCCCTTTCTATGATAGTACAATATCTTTTGGTATTTGGTTTGGAGTGGACTGTTTATCACCGTTATACTATCATTAAATTTTAATATGTTTCACTTTTGTTGTCAGTTCTGTATGAACCTTAATTCGGAAATTAGCAACATTAAAGAAATAACAAATTGAAACCAAATTTCTAAGAACTGTGCTGGCAGGACGATTACACCAGTGTGAAATGTGCAAATAATCATGATGATTTTGTGAGTAATGTATTATAAAATCTGTCTCGTCGTTGAATTCAACAGTCTAAAGCTATAATGAAGCTAATCATTTAATGATTTATGGCTATTATACAAGCTTTTTTACACGTTTCATCGGTGGAGATTTTAGGCCCAGTCCACTGCTGTATAACAACGAATGAATCAGAGTGCATATACAGAGAAATATACGTATATTGAATTGCATATATATATATATATATATATATATATATATATATATATATATATATATATATATACATACATATATATATATATATATATATATATATATATATATAGTTTTAATTACCCGAAGACACGAATTTAAAAAATGAAGAAAAATCTGGTAAAGCAGAACGCTATTTTTCAAGATCACTGCCATACGAATCTATGATCCACGTATATATAAGGCAATATTTTTATCCATATATTTGAATATGCCCTCATTTCTTACGCCACAGGTAATAAATACAGTATAATACAACAATGATATATCGGACAATCTAATCCCTTTCTTCACATGTTTGATGCTGATACAATGTTTCTGTCGATTCATGCGACGGTTCTTTTCAGGTGTTAAATGTGATGTACGTGAGAGAAAGACTATTTTCATCGGTCTCTTTCTCCGGTGGTGCAAAGTAAAATATCAGGGGGGCCGTATAATGAATCGTCCGAAACGTTGTGTCAACATCAACGATGGGAAGAAGAGATTAGTTGGTCTGTGAATGACTTTTCTAAAAAGTACAGTCAATAATAATGTTGACAACGCTGAATGCTACAGGGTAAAACTCCAACCCAAATTCTGTTCCGACTAAACATAATTACAGCAACTTTTCTATTGTATATATAATGAATCTTACGTACCTGTAAGATATATTTTCTATAATATCTAAGACTTGGCAATTTTGCTCAGTGAGTAAGATAACGTCCTGGCAATCGGTCGTTAGTTCTAATCTGGGTAGGGTAATGTGAATTTTATACATCAGTCAACATTTCTAATTTTGGTGAAGATTGTTCTTGTTGTTATTGTTCTTGCTACTGAAGAAAAATAAGGTCACCCCAAGTTTTGGAGTTCAGGAGAACAGACAAAAAGAAAATCATTCAATAAAAAAGAAAACTTACCAGCTGCTGCCTTCATTTGATTCTGTTCTGATCGGAGTGTCAACTGTAGTTGATCCCCTCGAATGACCTTGCTGTGTGGATTCACAACGATCGAACGACAAACGTCAATTCTTCTGACGCGACATCGTTTTCAAGTTGATTTTGAGGGGTTTTATTGGGGTGACGTCACGAAGAATGGGATCGGTGAGCTGAGTTTTAACTGAGGCAGTTTCTATTCACTTCACGCTAATACCCTTGGGAAAGGGATGTATACATCCATGTTCCTCCAACATGGTATTGGCCAGCCTCACAGGGTGAAGCCCATCATCCCCCATGTCTATCACTTATTTGGGGAGGGTATATATCCAACAACTGACTTTAAAGGCTGGTGGGAAATTTGTTTTTTGAATAGCTGAAGAAGAAGAAACTCGGAAACGGAAAGCGACAAAGTGCTTAACAAGGAGGCTTGTGTGTTTGATTGGGATGGTCGGAGAAGAGGAGGGGAGAATAAGAATGGAGAAAATACTGGGATGAGAGAGTAATGAACGTCAAAGCGTTTGAATTCGTCATTGTTCAATGAGAGAGAGAGAGAGAGAGAGAGAGAGTTTTCACTCTTATGAATGGGATGGATGTTTGACGTATGCACACTGCCCCTTCTCTTAGTTAATCAAACTTGATCGTGTTTTATTCATTTCTTATCTTCCTGATGCGTTGCTTGTTTTATGATTTAGTAGGTTAGTCTTGTTACTGTTATCAAAGCTCTAGTTGAATGACCTTGTACCATCTAATGAGGCAAGTTACCTATATTTTCTTTATCTTATTTTCTCTATCGATTTCACTTGATAATTCAGGCTTTTGGTTCTTCTATTAATATGTATGTAGATAATTTTGAAATTAAACATGTTTGTTTTTTACTGTCAATATTTTTGGGGAGTTTGGCAAGAAAGAGCTCTTTGGAGTAAGACCACGCCCCCTCACAATGCTTTCAGTACGTACGTTAGATTGTCTTATACAAAGATGTTCTTTTTGTTCTTCATCAGCTTCTTGCTACCTCAGTCACAAAGTTGCAAATATATATATATATATATATATAAATATACATATATGAACAAACATAACAGGAACATCTACACAAATACTAATACTACTGACATCAATACTGTGAACAGACACAGCTATATGAACAAACACAACTACAAAAACCAGCATACAGATAATAGCAACAAGAACACTAGCCGCCACAAGGTCCTCAGACCTACTACCCCTCATACTCTGCAAAAGGAAAGCCCTAAGAGTAGCATCCTTCCTCAACCCATCACATTGACCCTTCAAAAGCATCCTGAAGACCCAGGCAAACACCCTGACCAGCAGGTAACCCCTACATCAACCCCCACACACACTCTACCAAAAAACGAGGAAACCCCCCTACCACTAAATATGGAAGGGGGGTTAGAAAACCTGATTCCAACACTAGTAAGCAGTTTAGAAAACTTACTAAAACACTACTACACACCATCAGAATTAAGGAAGACCCAGAAGGGAAAGTAATGAACCTAAGTAAATTTCGATTTACTAGGGACACATTCAAACTCCTTAACAAGGGCCTTAATTTCTGTCCCCGACCCCCACACTTCAGCAATCACACCCTCAACAAAGATCTCTATGACTTCTTCAGAAGGATCAAACTTAGAGCCCACTTTGGGAAAACAGGCCACGACAGTGACATCCTTGATAGGCTTAAAGACCCCAACAAATCTTTCATCCCAAAAAACATAGACACAACCATTCAAACTTTTGAGCTAGCCGTCAGAGATGACATAAAAACCTACATCAACAATAACACACAACAAACCCTAACACGTGATAACCTTACAACTAAAGAGCGAAAGGCCCTTAATAAACTAAAAAACAACACAAACTTGATCATCACAAGAGCAGATAAGGGTGGATCCATAGTCATCTGGGGTCTAGATGAATACCTCACAGAAGCTAACTTACAATTAAGCAACACAGAATTCTACAGAGAACTCCCCATAGACCCCTTTAACGAATACATAAACACAATAACCCAATCCCTAACAGAATTACACAATAGCAACATGATAGACAAAAGAACACAGAATATACTGAAACCCACTTCCACAAAACCCGCAAGGTTCTACCTACTCCCCAAAATCCACAAACCAAATAACCCAGGTAGACCAGTCATCTCCTCCACGAACTGCCACACTACTAAACTATCAAAATTTGTAGATCACTACATCCAACCCTTAGCAACACAAATCAAATCATATATACGTGACACCACAGACCTCCTAAACAAAATCAAACACATCACAGCAATCCCAGACAAAGCACTTCTAGTTAGTATGGATGTTAAATCCCTATACTCCAACATCAAACATGACGAAGGTATCCTAGCACTGACAGAAGCCTTAAACAATAGAACTACTAAAGAACCTAGCACTAGAACAATCACCACTCTTATGCACCACATTCTAACCCTAAATAGCTTTAACTTTAATAATAGACACTTCCTCCAGGTGAAAGGCTGCGCCATGGGCACAGTAGCGGCCCCATCCTATGCTAATATCTTCATGGGTAAATTTGAAGAAACCTACATTTACCCAGAGATTTATAATGACTGCATCTTTTATGGTAGATACATAGACGACATTTTTTTCATATATACAGGCGAAAAAACCAAACTAGATAACTTCTTTATACATCTAAACTCGGCACATGACTCTATTAAGTTTGACTTCACAACATCCACTGACTCCATAGCCTTCTTAGACACACGCATATATATAGATGACAACAGAAACCTCCATACCACCCTCTACACAAAACCCACAGACACCCACAATTACCTCCACTCCAAATCAGCCCATCCCCAACACTTAAAAAGGAGTCTACCATATTCACAAGCTCTTAGAATTAGAAGAATCTGCTCCACCAATAGTGAACTTAACAGACACAAACATAACCTAATACAATATTTCACCCAACGAGGTTATCCACTAGATGACACAAAAAAACAAATAAAAAAAGCGACTGGAATACCCAGAGATCAAACCCTTTTACTATCCCACAATTACAAACCCAACCGCATACCCCTTATAACAACCTTCAACAACACACTCCCACCCTTAGCACACATCATCAAAAATAGATGGAACATTCTCACGATCAAAACAGATCTAAAAGAAACATTCACAGACCCATGTGTTATCTCCTACCGCAGACCCAAAAACATCAGAGACATGATTAGTAGCAATACTATCGTTAACAATAAAGTCGTACACAAAAATACACCTAGAACAATTAAATTCTGCACACCTTGCAACATAAGAAACAGTCTATGTTGCAACCACCTCAAGCACACCAACACATTCACAAGCACCACCACAAAAGAGAGTTACCACATATATCACAATAGCAACTGCCGCAGTAAGAACATTATATACCTTCTAGAGTGCAATAGGTGTAAGTTACAGTACATTGGCAAGTCCGAGTGGCAATTTAATATTAGACTCAACAATTATAGACATAGGATTAAGTCAAAAAATAATCGTAGCCCACTCCCTGTAGAACTACACTTTCGCACACCTAACCACAATTTTGCCACTGATGCTAGCTTCACCATCATAGAAAAAATAGAAAAAACTACTCCAATTGACATAACTAAAGTTCTAGAAAAACACGAAGACATGTGGATCAACAAACTTAAAACCCTATACCCTAATGGATTAAATACTAAACTGAACAACCCGCACCACACAGAACACTAATACACACAACTCCTACCATTAATATCCTCACACCCACATCTTAGACACACTCAATAATGGAAGCTTCAAAGTCACCTAGACCCATAGGAAAAACTTCACCTTAGCCTGTTACAACCCCTGTCCAATTCATAGCCAAAACACTTTCAGCAACATCTTCAGTAACTTTTAAGGTTGATACCTATGTAGCTCCTTGACTCCACCACCCCTCCTTCTACACTATCCCAAACATACCAAAAAACCCACCTCCCCAACACTACCCCCCACCTTGACACACTCTGCCCTCCCCAAGTCCAACTGCTGCTGCTTCACCAAAATCCCAATACCTGCTGGTCATTCTTACATTCAGCATGAGGCCTCTTGTAGCCCTGACAACAAAACCTACCCACAATGCATAGCCGCTGACAGTGGACTCTGGTTCCACATGGTACATTTTAATTCACACTCACACAACACGCACCACTGATGATGGGAGAAATCTCGAAACATGTATGGACTATTGACATATAAGGATTAATAAACCTTACCACCAAAAACTTCACTCCCGAGTCTGTCTCACTCTCTAAAGTACACATTATAAATATATATATATATATATATATATATATATATATATATATATATATATATATATATACTTGTATCTTTCTGTTTGTCCACACAATATTTCTGGTAGTTCTCAACGAATTTCAGTGACAATTTTTGAATGAGGGGACTACAGGCTAAGGAAGAATCTCATTTTGGGGTGTATCCAGAATTTTTTCAATTTATGAATATTTTTCATATAAGACAATAGTCCTAACATTGGAAATCAAAACTTGCATTCATGACCCCTATGTTGTGACTGTATGAGAATTGATTTTCATTCAGTTTTTAGTTAGTATATGGTTTAGGCAGAGACATGCGTCTCTATGTAATTTTTAGTTTCCGCTCATCTTCTCTGTAACACATCCACAATCACAAACCATAACACACATACGTAGACACTTGTAATACTTTCGTGCCCCCTCGGAGCTCCGCGACCCACGGCTTGAGAACAACTCCATTCTCTATAATCATAACCTTGCAACCTCATAATAAAAAATATTTGTTGTAAAATACCTTTCTTGAAAAGCTTCCCCCTCCTGTCCCCAATTGCTTCCGGTGTCCTTGAAAAATGCAAACATCACACATACACTAGTTTAGGGGTACCTTATGGTTGTTTACTTGTCTGTATTGGCGACAAAATGTGACCGAAATTACTCTTATCTGTAAGCTTACGCACTGGTCGGGTTTTACAATTTAGGAGACTACAGACCGGACGTCTAACTTTCATCGTGCGAACCATGGGGAAGGAGACTTCAAACTGGAAGACAGTATATCAGGAATAAAACGGAAGTCCGAGACATCATAGAATCTATTTGAAAACTTGAATGGCAATGGGCAGGTCATGCTGCAAGAATGATAGAGAAATGTGGCGGGTCCTGTGGAAGTTCTATGTCAAAACCACGGACGTTAAAAGATGATGATGATGAAACTGGAAGAAGGAATCTCCATACGAAACACGGTCTATCACTGAATTTAGCTTCTGGTAATTTGTAGGTGGGAATACCAAATCATGATTGTTTTTTTCATAACAAATAATGCACTCTGAATAATTTCTATCCCGACGGCTTTTCTTGAGGGGTGGAACATCTGCTTTACTCTCAATAGAGAAAATGACGGGGGCGATAATTCGGTGCTCGAAAGTGCAGAAATGCATCGTGTATCCATATACTTCATATATACAGTAAATTGAATTCGTAGATAAACAATAACTTCATTTCATAACAAACCACATGTACATATTATTCGTTAAACATACTTTCATTATTCTTTAGACATATAATGCTGATTATTTTGGACATTTTATAAAAACAACTCTGAAGAATGAACTTATGATTTTCCCCTGAAATGATTATTTTCAGTACTTAAACAATTCTACTGAAAAAACAGCAAAATATAAGTACAATACCGATTAACATAAATGAGATTTGTTTAGCAAACTCACCTAGGATCGTGACTGCGAAAATCATAGTGGATACAGACAGATTCATTATTAAAAACCAATGATGTATGAATGAATTATGCAAAGTTGAGTGTAAAATGATTTCAGATATAAATCTTATAATTTGTCAAAAGCCCGTTTGTCCGTTTGTTAATCTCTCTATATATACGCGCCTTCTACAAAAACCACTTGATATAAATCCATGAAATTTTCTGTGGGTACGGATTAGATTCCTAGGAAGTGCTTTTAGCAAATTGATTTTAGAAAACAACCCCCCAAATATGTTTTTACGGGGATTTGAAATCAGGGTGTGGCGGGGGGTCTCATTTATATGATTATTCATCGACGGTAAGAATACTTTTTGATGACGTATAAAAATAATATTTTTATTCCATTCTCTTGACTCAATAAAATAATATTTTTTTTATTCTTTTCTCTCATTTCAATCCTCGGATGTTTATTGGTTGTACATGGCTATCTTATCTTTTGATGTAGTTCAGTTACTGTACATTTTTTCAATGGAGAGTTCAGTTGATCAATGATGAGAGAGAATTATTTCATTCGGAAATAATTTTTATGATCATTATTTTCCACTTGAGCAGGTCAAAATCAAGGGAAAATTCATTTTTCCACTTTTAGGAGTCGAAATCGGGGGAAGATATTTTTTCAATTTCAGGGATCAGAATCCAAGGAAATCTTTCTTTTTTTACTTTTAGGGATCAAAATGGAGAGGGGGATTTTTTCACTTTTTAATTACACTTTACTTTTTCCCCCCATCAGAATCTCTATTGGTGATGCTCCTGGCATGCTACGATGAATTATATATCCCAGAGACAGATCATCACAATAGCACAGGATGCCTTTCGCCGTTTTCACTCTTTTTCATTCAAGATGCATTACGTGGTGATGATACAAAGATTCTAAATTGCAATCAGTTGCAAATTACTGATATTCTGCTGATGCCAAACACTGACCGTTGTCAGAGGATAATTATTGAATGGCACCAAATCAGCTGAAACTGTGTTGTATCACAGCACTTGTGGATTTATTTAGTATTTAGTGTATGTCCAGATGGTTAGAATAAATTTTTACACACTATGGTCAATGTTTCTGTTAATACCTGACCGAAACACTGACGCTCTTACATCGCAGATGCACTCTTCTTGATTTTGGTGACCAGAGTGTATTTCCTCCAGGATTGATATTCTCAAACCTGGAGGGATGTCAATGCATTTCCTTTGGGGATTATGTCATTATACTCAGTTGACTCAGTTCTGTCGTTGATATATGGTGCAATTTCTGCCTCTCATTGCTTTACACTTGCTGGCCATCCGAACCTGATGTGATTTGGGGAAATTATCTTTATTTGATCAGACAATGTAGCAGAATTTCTTCGATTTTATGATCCCTGATGGGGACGTATTTCTGGACGTCTGTGACTTGTGATTCAATGTCGAGTTCTGTTTTATCAATTTAAATTGATTCTGATGTGTTGTTCGGCAGGGCAGTGTTTGACGTTGCATTGGGTGCATACATATACTTGCCAGGTATGTGGTAGACCTGTATGACGCAATCTGTTGCTGAGTCTAATCCACCATAGACGTGGGGGCAGTCGTTGAGTGTTTTTTTCCAATATGGATACATTGTGGCTTGTGGTGTACATCCCCTTGCTCAGATTTCGCTGAGATGTACTGATGAAAGTGTTCTTTGCAAACAGTATTGTTAGCTTTTTACGCTTCATATCGACTGTGTTTCTGTAATCAATCGTGATGCATAGACAACAGACAGCCACTGATCAGTAGGATGTAACCTCAGTATCACATCTAGTCCTTTCTTACATGCATCATATGCTATTTTGGTCGACAGTTGTGGGTTAATGAATTGCACAATTGACCGGGAGATCGTAGTTCGTGATCTGGACCCCGTGTGAATGTTTTATTGGATTTCAGTAGGTTATGCATGCATTAGATTCGTTGGGATAGATCCTCAGGTGTTAGAAATGCAACAATAGGCTCCTATTTGGCTGGGCCTGGTTATATTCCTTTTGAGGTTAGTCAATACGTTCAATACGTTTATTCTGGTACTGTGATTCTACATTCGTCTCTGTTCAGTGATGCATTATTATTCTTGCATGTGTCTAACACTTTCCGAACAGTTTGTGAATGTGACCGTGTCTCAGTTCTACACACGTTTCAATGTTATTCATACTTTAAACTTTTGACGATGGTAAATCTCTGACACCAAGAAAATCCCAAAGGATCTATACCTGCCAAAGAGTCTTATAAGGGTGCATAGTTTAGAACTCTTTTCGTCAAATATTTGCAAGTTGGCCATTCAAAGTGCCCGCATTTGATTACGTCATTCAGGTTGCAGGGCTCTTTACATTCCTGTATATATACAATATACATTGCATTTATCCATTCTGTTGGTACTATCACCTTCTATATCACTCTATCCTCTTCTATTCTGTTCAGTCCCCCTTTAAACTCTATTTACATCGCAAACAAAACTTGCATGCTCGTTTCAACGACACATTCTGCATTTTGCACGGGTTGTATGATTTTTGCCTGGTAGTCATCTGAGACCCTAAAACGATTCGTCGTACTCTGGTAAGATGCCATTATTTTCTGTTGTTTTTTTTTTAAATTTTACAAATGTTGATTCATTTGATTTAATTCAATTTTTCACATGTCTCTTCAGCTAGTATAAACTGAACATTTTTCAAGTGTGACAATGAAACAAACTTCGTGTATGATAACTTTTCTCTCAATGGTTATGGTCATTTTACCTGAGACCGGCACTCTATCTCCGGTATAAGATACCAGTCTTAAGCTGGGCTTATCACCATCTTTGCTTTAATTTTATTGTAGTGACTCATAGGTAGAATGTTCACATCACTGTCTGTGTCAAGTTTTAACACTACCAGGGCGCTCTCTATCGGTAGATTCACTAACTATGCTTCTTTTTCATTTTTTGTAAATGTTTACCATTTTGTTTAACTTTAAATGTTCTAAATCCATCAGTTTTCTTGCTTGGTAGCCTATGATGTTGATTATAATACGGTCGTGTATCATACCGTCTTAAATGTCACCGTATTCATACTTCCCTGCGTGTGTGTCTGTGATCAAGCGGAACGTTTCACCTTCTTTCTGTAATACGGTCATTAAATAATGATCGGTGGTGAACGATATTTTCTTTTCCTGAGACAAATTCACGGAACTTTCGTACGAATGCTTCGTAAATATACTTCTCTTCTTCTATAAAGGTCAGAGAGTTATAATCTTTTGTCGCCTGTTTGTTAGAAGTGCGCGCATTTTATCACGTCTACCTCATCATCCTCTTCTGGTGCTCTGAGGTACAGCTCGAAGTAACCTTTTGAGATTCTCCTCTACATTTCCCGTCCAGAAAATTGACATTGGCAATCGCTGGAACTCCATTATGTCTTGTCAACTTCTGACTCAATGTGATTAATTAAAAAAAATGGAAATGGATAAGGAGACAGTTTTACACTGATACTGACTATATCAATACACGGGGTAAAACTGCTGAGGTGTTTTCACGTGTTGGAGAATTATGTGAAAAGGAAGGTAAGTCTATGATTTCCACTTCCATGTCTTCAAACTATATAGATTAGTTTTGTGCCTCATTGAAAGACATTTAGCCACTGAGGCAGATTATGATGAAGATATAGATAACTTCGCGAGACTGAAGCTTAGACGAAACAGGTTGTTACAGTTGCTTCATACATTTTTCATGGTTCTACGTAAATTCCCCCTTTGGTATATTTCCCTGTGGTATATTCCCACGCAGTAAATTCCACCATGCGAATTTCACCAAAGGTAAATTCCGAACCGTAAATTTGTTATTGTTTATGTGTGTGCATGTGTTGAATGAGTATTTATGCATATGCACACACATTCCTCATGCACACATGCCATATACGTCCGCGCATATACTCATAATAACTACAAACACACACTGCGTTTACTCATATGCCATTTACGCACACATGTACGCATACACAAATCATATGTATCACACTCACCACATACATACATTTTTTGGACGATACTAGACACTAAAAGCTCATGTAATGCTCAGCATATTGTATCTTTCGATGATCTTCTGAAAGTTTTCGAGTGCAGATCTTCGGGTTCTCCTCTATCTCACGTTTTAAACCATCATGATTGACAGCTGATGGTCGTCCAAAGATTTCTGGGCTTCATTTCAAAGGAGAGACCAGCACCATTCAGCGACTTTGAGGCCCGTGTTGAATAAAAATAGTGCCTCAAAATTGCTAGAATCTCGATAATCGTGTATTATATCATAACAACTGAATCATAACATTTAGTTGATTAATAATAATAATAATAATAATAATAATAATAATAATAATAATAATAATAATAATAATAATAATAATAATATAGAGTAATAGATAGCCTTTATGTGTACACAAATTCAGCTTTGAAGTAAAGATTTATGAAAAACAAAAATATCTTTGATATACCCTAATAATATCAGCCGAAGATAGGATTAGTATTTTGATCCTTGTTTATTATCTCAACGTTTCTACCATTCTCTTCCAGTCCCGCTCGACATTTGTTTCACTTGAGTACGAGACTTTGCTTCTGATATTTGTGAGTTACAGATCCATGCTCCAGTTGAAAGTCTAAAAAGTACTGAGCAACAATCAAAGACGACAGTGTTGGAAGGTCTGAGAAATGCATCATTTTACAATATGAGAGGTGCAGCCAAAACGTTAACGTCTCAGAGAATAGAATCACCAGGCGTGAATAGTGGAGCAGGTTGAGTAATCAGCAGAGGAGACGCATAATTTTGATTCCAATCACCATCGACACACCCAGGATATGGTGCCCAATCGACCCTCCACTGATAAGTAAAAGGTGGAAATATCATTCATAGAATGAAGTTTTTTCTTTGGAGGGTGTTCAGTGTAATCATTTTGTCCAAAAAGTACTTTTACTTTCTTTCTTTCTGTCTGTCTGTCTGTCTCACTCTCTCTCTCTCTCTCTCATTATTTGGTGTCAGTATGTGTCTTGCACCAAGGCAAGGAAGCAACTACGGTAACCCTCCATCATACTCATTTCAATTCCTGAAGTCTTCTTACTGAAACAACAGCTATTATAAGCAATATCTGAAATATTGATCGAACCCCGTCAGGTTGACAATGAAAGTGAAAGCTTCTTATTGCTATTGTCAGGGCAGGTAAGTTAGTTGTGGGAAAGTGGTTTACCAAAGTACTCATTCATCAAATCTCTTCTCAGTCAGCTGTCATACCGTGTCATTGAAAATCTATTTTGTTAACACACCTAGCGAGGAGACGGATCATAGGGATATGGATTCATGCTTTTCCTAAAGGCATTAGTACGGGGAGAACACAAAATTTCGGTCTGCCAATTTCGTTTCCCATGACAATAACAGTTACATTAGATCTGAATCTAGCTTATCTTACGAATTTGGAAAAGGTATAAGTATTCACTCATGTCTGTCTGTCTGTCCACCTGTACACATGGTATCTACACTAAATATCAATGAAATGTCGTGAAAATATGGCTGATGGGCTACGGAAAAATGATTAAATTTGAGGTGGATCCAGGAATTTCTTTATCATTCCTTAGCAAAAGAGATTAATAAGAACTGTTGATAAAACGGTCAAATTCAGACAAGTAAAATAACTCAATATTTATAAAATTATATTTCTCTCCTTTTTTTCAACATTTTATTACAATCGGTCTTTGGCAGAGGTATGCAATCCCTGAATGCTCTCTAGTTTAAAAAGTATTAACATATTTTGTCTTGTATTCATTTTTTTAGCGCTTAAATGGCTCAACTATCGATATCTTTGGAATCCGTTATTACATCTATGCAAGCTTTGGTCTGGCTACCTTTGAATTTCTGCTGTCAATCATCCACACCTTCCTCTGTTGAGCGGATATCCTGGTGAAGTAAGTGCATTTGCGTGCGCCATTCGCTTGCAAGGAAATTTCAGCTGCAAAGATGTTCGAAAAGAGACGAATCTACGAAAGGGTCTTTGAAGAATTCGTGGCCTAAGGTATAAAGATAGGACTTATACATTTCAGACAAATTAAACGTACAGTTTTACTCTTTCAATTATTACACTGAATATCTTATGTTTTGATTTTCCATAATGTTTAATTCAACCAAAATTGTCACTGAAACTGTTTCCAAGTTGATTTGGCTGACGAGCGATGTATGTATCGAGTGTACAAACTACACAATTGGAGCCAAAGGGCTGATGGTTTTTACTTTCACTCCTCGTTATGTCTAGTAACAACGGGTTTTCACCCCCATCGGTGTTTAGTGGATGGAGCTCAATTTATGACGTAAGTTCTTGCTAAATTGACCCTTTAGTTCGTATCCGGCAACATTCACAATTTTCTTACTGAAAATTCACAATTTTTTGGTAAATACAGTTGAAAGAAAGGCGAGAGTAGTACCTCGTTCATTGATCAGTCCATTTTCAAGGGTTAGGGTTAGGATTAGGATTAGGGTTCAGGGTTAGGGTTAGGGTTAGAGGTTAGGGTTAGGGTTAAAGGGTTAGGGTTAAAGGGTTAGGGTTAGGGATTAGGATTAGGGTTAGGGTTTAGGGTTAGGGGTAAGGGTCAGGGTTAGAGGTTAGGGTTAGGGTTAGGGGGATTGGAGTTAGGGTTAGGATTAGGCGCTTGGTTTAGGCTTACAATAAGTAGATAGAGCTTAAGGTTTAGGGTAAGAGGTAAAAGCAAACAGTTAAGTTAAGTTTAGGGGTTACTGTTACAGTTGGATTAGGGTAAGTATTATGGGTTATGGAAAGGGTTGAAGGTAGTGTTAAATGTTAGGGGTTTGGAATAGGTTAAGAGTTATGTCAGAAAAGTCCGAGAACTTAACATGCACAAAGCAGTCTTGATCAATCCTGCATTGTAGTACATGTTTTGGAATAATGTGAGAAAGTGTTCGTGGAACGTGGCTTACCCTGAAAGGGGCCGTTATGAAAAGACATTTTAGAATTTGACCTCTGAAATCTTGTGGAGATCAGCCTTGTGTCATCAGTAGCACAGACAGGATTTTTCAAGATTTTCACTTAAAATTAAAGACTCATAAACCTACATTTCGGGCCAGAGTCCAAGAGCAACGTATACGATGGTTGAAATTTTATCACAGTTTTGACTCGGGAGAAGAAAACGAAACAATTAAATACTAAATTTTCAACTTCATCTTATTCTTTAATCTTTTTAATCACACTCAAATTTCACACTGAAATACTTTGTGTGACGTATATTTTATTTGGTTAATTACTACCACTTGCTTTTTTCTCAAGGAATTCATCTATACTTAGCTAAATAACAACTACACAGTAATGATTTATGTTCGTTTCTAATGTAAAATAATGCCAGAGAAATCAATTAAAACCAGAGTAACGAATCATATTTTTCAGTTTTAGCTCAATGCAGCTCGGCCATCTGAATTGTAAAGTAACACATATCAGCCAAATGTATTTTATCTTAATAATTAATACTCGCTTTTTCCTCACGCTTCATCTTGAATTTTTTTTCACAGTTTTGACACGGTAGAAATTTTAAAAAAAAAACAATTGAAGATGCAGGCAAATATTACAGAAGATGTAATGATATTAATTTAATTTCCTTAATAAGTCCTAGTATCTACCTTCAACTTCTTTTTAATTTTTTAATCTCATTTAGGACTTTTGATTCATTCATCTCGACAATGAATTTTGTTAAAAAAAACTATATAGTTATGATTTATGCCCTTTTCAATGTGATCTAATGTCAGAGAAATCAATTAAAACCAGAGTAACGATCATATTTCCTAGTTTTAGCCCAATGTAGCGGAAGCCATCTGAATTGTAAAGTAACACATATTTACCAAATAAATCATAAATCCAATATTGAATGTGTCTCATCAAAAATTTGATTTAGTCTAAAAATCAAACAACAAAATTGTGTTGGAATTAAATAGTTGTTTAAATTCTGTGATAATCACGTATTTTTTAAGATATTTTTTTTCAAAACTTTATCTCAAATGTTTAATTTTCAAAGACATTGAAAAAAAGACTATGGGAATACATAGTGACGAAATGTAATGTGATTTTTACGAATATTTTCTATATAATATTTCTATATAATATGGGTCTTAACAGTGATTTGAATTCGTCTGAAAATAAGACAAAAATTACAATGGAAAATGTCTATGATATCAACATTTTTTTGTTGAAAATTTCTCTTCTTCAAACTTTTATCCTGAATTTTTAGTTTTAATCAGAATTTTAGAAAAAGATGGACATAAATGGTTGTTAAATCATAATGTGAGTTCTATCACTAGTGATTTCTTTTACTATTTTTACTACTTCTTACTTTAGATTCTATATTATGTCTCATCACAAATTTGATTTTGCTTGAGAAAGTAACATAAAATTACGATGAAATTAAAAAGTAATTATAATTTATTGATATCCACATTAAAAAAAAACAAAAAAAAAACTAATCTCCAACTATAAGTTTTCTATCAAAATTTACAAAAAGGACAGACATAAGTAGAAGTGAAAATGTTATGTGATTTCTACCACGAGTGATTTTTAAAAATTATTTTTACTACTTTTTACCTTCGATTCGATATCATAAGTATCTCATCACAAATTTGATTCAGCCTGAGAAAAAACAATATAAAATTAAATACTAGTCGCAATTAAATGTTATTCACATTAGCTTTCCCTTCAAAAAACTTGAAAAAGTAATTAATCTCAAACTTTTAGTTTTCTATCATAATTGAAAAAAATAGGCATAAAAAGTAGCGAAAATGTAATGAAATTTCTACCACTAGTGACTATTTTTACTATTTTATACCTCGTATTCGATATTAAAAGCATCGTATTACTAATTTGATTTGGTCTAAATATTAAACAACCAAATTAAGTTGGAATTGAATAGTTGCTAAAATTGTATGATATTCACATTTTTTCTTTGTTTTCAATCCCAATTTATATTTGTAAAGTAATTGAATACTTGTAAATAGAGGGCTAAATTTGATGAGATATATTTTATCTTATTAATCTTTACTATTATTTACCTTTAATTTTTTACTTGATTTATTTCAGATGGACTCAGGCTACAAAACAACTACACAATCACGACGTGTGTCATCTTTGTTATAATTCATTGCAATTGAAATTTCTTTATTCATTCATGGTAGCCTAACGGACAACAGTAAAAATGTTTGACATGATGTAGCGAAGGTTTTCTGGAGCGTAAATATCATACAACTACCCATTCGATATTAATCATGAAAAAAACACACAAGAAAAACATTACTATATATAACCTTCGTTTGAATTTTTCAGTTATCTTATAACTAATTGCACATAGATAAAATAAAAGAAAGAAAGCTGAAATATATGAGGGAGTGCAATAATTGAGCAAACTTAATAATAATGTTCGATTCTTTTGAGTATCAGTACTTCTCAGCGGTATAGAATTTTTTAATCACATTTCTGTTTTTGGATGGAAAAAAAGACAAAAAAATTGAGATGCAGATAAATAATTGGCCAAATGAAATGTATTTTATTATGATAATTCATTCATGCTTTTTCCTCATACTTCATATTAAAATTTTTATCACAGTTTATAAACAGTAAGAATAAAAACAACAATTAAAAACTGAATATGCAGGTAAATATTTCAGAAAATGTAATTATATTAATTTAATTTCCTAAATGTTTGCTAGTATCTATTTTTGGATTATTTTCTAATTCTTTTTATCACATTTAGGACTTTTGATTCATTCATCTAAACAATAACTTTTACTAAATGATTACTACACGGTTATGATTTACGTCTTTTTAAAAAATATAATTTAATGCAAAAGAAATCAATTAATACCAGTGTAATGGGTCATATTTCCAAGTTTTATCCTATCATCATCATCATCATCATCATCGTCGTCGTCGTCGTCATCATCATCACCACCACCATCATCATCATCATCATCAGTCTTTTAACGTCCGTCGTTGGACATAGACGTTCCCCAGGATTTGCCACACTTCTCTATCATGAACGTCGCGGAGCAAGTACTTTCTGAATTTGTCTAGCTCGTCTCTCCATCTAATATTCTGCCGGCCTCGTTTGCGCATATGATCTCGGGGGATCCATGTCGTGGGTTGTGATGTCCATCGGTTGTCTGCCATTCTTGCAACATAGCCAGCCCACTGCCATTTGAGATTAATAATGGATTCTATGATGTTCCTGACTTTTGTCTTTTCCCAGATGTACTGTGCTGCTTTATGGTCTCATTATGAGGCCCAGCATAATTTTTTGATGTGCACGTTGCATGGTTCTCAATTTGCGGATCCGTCTCTTGGTTAGGTTCCATGTTCCAGCCCCATAAGTGACTATTGGGAGGATGCATGGGTTATTCGATCCAATATCGTGTTCTAACATAAAACTATTTACCAGTTTGATACTGGTGACTCTAATATTTGTTGAACATTCAAACATCCAAGAAATTAGTATGTTTTGCAGTATAGCATGTTTCTGTTGGCTATATGTTTTGAATTAATCGATGAATTAAAGTGGATCTTGCACTTCCTGCACATAAAAGAACAAACAACACAAAAAAAAACAAAAAACAAAAACAAAAACAAACTAATACCACAAACAAGTTATTATCAATATTATTCTTTGTAAGGTTAGATGTCATAAGCTGAAAATCACATGATGTATTGTACATATAGATACAAGTATATCCTGAAAAAATTACGAACGTCAGTTGGTCAATACGAATATTATTGCAAAAACATTGACTTGCATAATAGAATCTGACTCTCTAAATTACTTGCGATTATTAACCAACTTTTAGCCTTTTGTGATACTAAATAATTAACAGTTATTACCATCTGAGTCTTTTTTCAATATATGAAAATAAAAACATAGAAAAAGATGAAAGAGTAAACAAATGCAAATGTAAATCTTCATCATAAGTATCTTATAACAAATATGAAAGCTTTTTATCATCTATTTAATGACAAAAATTTTGCTTTTGTGCCAAAAATCATGAAATGCATATTGGTATTAAACAAAAGTAAGCCAGAAATGATCCGAACCCTATATCAAGGACGGGAACAACTTCTGATAAAATTACATACCTGAAATTTGTCGGAATTTTTTGACGCCTTTTCAATCGTCAAAATCTACTAATAAAAATTCTTACTTTTATTTATTCAATTGCGATTTATCATTTTTGAAAATCCACGGAAAGTGCACTTTTATGCAATTGATTTGGCTTTTAGCTGATTAGATATCTGCGGTCTCCTTTCTTATAATAGCATTACGATTGCTATGTTCCTATCTTCTGGGATTTCACTTTGCTCTAAATATAAGTTGAATAGAATGGCTAGTTTCCAAATAATATTCAGCAGCTTTGAGGAGATAATATTGTGGTTAGTAGCATGTTTTCTTGATATACCTAGCATATACCTAGCACAATGTAATTGGAGCTTAGCGTTAGTGTTAGGGTTAATGGTTGGGATTAGGATTAGGGGTTAAGGGCTTGGCTTTGGAGCTGAGATTATGTGGACACTGTTAGAGTTAGGCTTAAGGATAAGCTGCTACAATTATATGTCTTACATTGAATTACATGGATTAAATTATGTTAGATAGTACAATGTTTCTTACCTTACATGACTTGATGTAATGGAAGTATCCATATTACGGTCGGTTTCATGATAGAGTTCTCTTCTTCTCTCCAATGGAGATAATTCTCATGTTATCAGAACGATTTTGATTCGATTACATAAAAGGAAAAAGATACACTTCGTGTTAGTTACGTGGGTTTTCAACTCCCCTTGATTGAATAATGTCGAGCAAATAATTTAGATTAAGATTAGAATTAGGGCTGGAGTTATCTCCCTCCATTAAATGTTGTAGGGGAGATAATTTCGGTGATGTTGATTGTATGTAAGAGTTATCTTTGCTTGAATAAATAATGTAAGGGAAGAAATTAGTGTTAAGTTTTGGGGTGAAGCCGGAGTTATGGTTACGGGTGACAATTAGAAAGTTAGGATTAGGTGTTGAGTTTAGGATTACAATAGAAGTTTAGAGCTGTGGAGTTAGGGTTAGAGGTAAGGGCTAGGAGTTAGGTTGAGTTTAGGGCTTACCATTATAGTTGGGTTACGGTTAGTATTAGGTGTTAAGGAAAGGGATCGAGTTAGTGTTGGATGTTGGGGACTTGGAATATGGTTAGAGTTGGGCGTTAGGGTTAAGGTAATGGTGAGTTTGAAAACTCATCCATCCTTCTGCTAATATTCTTGTGTATTATCAAATGACTCGATTCACCCACTGGACATTATTCTTGTGCACTATCAAATTATACAAAAATTTGGAAACAAAACGTTCCATTGGATTCTACTCAACAATTTATGTTAGAAAAGTCTGAGAACTCAACAAGCACAAAACAGTCTTGATCAACCCTGCTGTCAATACATTTGTGCAGTATCAAATTATGCAAATATATTGAAAGGAATAAATCAGTTGGGTTCTACACATCAATTCACGCCCAAAATGTTTGGAAACTCAAAAAAAAAAAAAAAAAAAAAACTCTGGACAATACACTTATCACTGTTATATATATCACTTATGAGAAATGCATTAATCATGAACAGAAAAAAGAAGTGAATCAGATGCATCATGATCTATTGATTGTTACTAATTTTTACCTTCATCATTATTTGAAATTTCTTCATCTCATTTTCAACTCGGGTCAAAAACATTTGAAAAGATGATAGAAATAAGTCATAGTCAAATTGTGATGAGATTTTTGAGTATTGATCATTAAATTCTTTAGAATGTTTTGTGGTCTTATAACTCTAACTTAAAAATTACAGTAGAAATAAATAATAGTTGAAATTTAATGATATTCACATTTTTTCTGTCAATTGTTAAAAATTTTACATTCATCCTATTTATTAGTTTGTAACACAAATTATTCTTGAGATGAAAAAAAAAAACGACCAGAAAATCAAAATGCTTAAGGGAATTACGGAACCGTGAACAAAGCCCCCTTTTATTAATCACAATTCTGACTGACGATGGAATAAAACCAAAACAATCAAGATGCTGGTTAATTGTTGGAAAAAACAACAAATTGTTTTTTATTTAATAATTAGTATTCTGTTTTACTTTCAGCACAAACTCTGAAGTTTTGATACAGGATAAAAAAACAACTAAAAGCTGAAGATGCAGGTAAATAATACACAAAATGAAATGAGATACGTTGCATTGTCTTAATCGTTGCTACTCTTTACTTTCATCATATACTGTGATTTTTTTAATCACTTTTTGGACTTGGGCTGAACAAAAATCCAAATAATTCAGGTGGGCAGTAATCAAAATCTAATGAGATTTATTTTATCTAGTTAATTATTACTACATCTTACCTTCATTTAATTTTTTAATGAATTCATTTCAATAATAACTTTGGCTAAATAACAACAACACAGTTAGGATATAAGTTTTTTTTTCATATAATTTAATGCCAAAGAAACAAATTATTACTAGAGTGACGATCATATTTTCGAGTTTTAGCACTATGTACGAAAGTTCATCTGAATTGTATAGTAGCACACATTTGCCAAATTGATGTTTAAAATTAAACAAACTGATATCATTTTAAATAAATGAATGTATTCATCTGCCTCCTTACTTATCATGGAGTGTGGAGGTAAGTGAAATTCAATAATTAGCAACAGGTGTCAACTTTCACATACATACAGAAATATAAAAGCATCACTCAATTGTCCGATAAATCTTAATTTTTTTCAAATTAGTCATCAATACATATAATCATTGTTTTATTGTTTTAGTTGTCTTATAACTAGTTTCATATGGGCTAAAAAAATAAGAAGTTAAAAGAAAAGATGGAGTGCATTAGTTGATGAAATCTAATGAGATTATTCGATTTATTTATGTATTGGTACTTCACAACCATATCTTAGGTTTGACGTTTTTTCATCATGATTCAGACTCTGGATATAAAGATTATAAAAATCGAGATGTAGGTGAAAAGTAAGCAAAATTCAATAAAATTAATTTTATTGTATCATTTAATACTCGTTTTTTACATTAAGCTTCAAATTTAAGGTTTTATCACAGTTTTGACAAAGGATTAAAAAAAACAAATAAAAATTGAAAATACACGTAAACAGTAAGCAAAATATAATGATAAGTATTTTATTCTCTTAATCATCTCTTGTCTCTATTTCAAATTGATTTTTCCATTTTTGGGGCTAAATGAAAAAAAATAAATTGGATGAAATGTATTTGTTTTTATTAATTAATACTACCTGGTACGTTCATTTATATTTTTTTGTAAATTTATTTCAACAATGACAACACGGTTATGATTTACATTTTTCTTTATATAATTCAATGCCAAAAAAATGAATTAATTCTAGAATAACGGATCATATCTTTGAGTTTTAGTACGATGTAGGGGAGATCATCTGAATTGTAAAGTACCAGATATTTGCCGAATCAATGTTTAAAAATTTCCCTATAAAACATACTTTTGAAAAAATGGATGTATTTATCTACTTACTTACACGTCAGAGACAGTGTAAGCATGATGAATTTGATAAGTGACAACGGGTGCTATTTTTTATGTACGTATAGATATATAATTAAATTCACTTCAATTTTAAATTGTAAACGAGCAAAAAAGTAAATGTATTTTTTGTTTTGAAATATTAAAATGTCGCCAAACGAATGAATCCATTAACTTACTGAGGAGTTTATCAGTTTCAAATAATAAACAAAATAATACTAAATCCAAGATGGAATTAATTTCTTGAAAGATGCTATTGACCCGTAATAACTTATCTAAAAATGTACGTAGCAAAATATATGATTTGAAAAATTCAGATTTTGAAATAACAGACTTTCATACCAGAGTAACATTGTACAACACATTTTGGAATAATGTGAGAAAGTGTTCGTGAAAGGGGTCGTTATGAAGAAACATTTTAAAGTTTGACCTCTGAAATCTTGCAGAGATCAGCCTTACGTCATCAGTAGCACAGACAGGATTTTCCAAGATTTTCACTTAAAATTAAAGACTCATAAACCTACATTTCGAGCCAGAGTCCTAGAGCAACGTATACGATGGTTGAAATTTTATCATAGTTTTGACTCGGGAGAAAAAAAGGAAACAATTAAATACTGAAGATGCAGGTAAATAGTGCATAAAATATATGATATTTATTCAATTATCCTAATTATTGCTGGTCTTTAACTTCATCTTATTCTTTCAATTTTGAATCATTCAGTTAATTATTACATCCATTTGCAATGAAAAAAATGCATTCATCTATACTTTGGCGAAGTAATTACACAGTTATGAATTACGTCCTTTCCTAACACAATTTATTGACAGAGAAATTAATACCAGAGTAACGGATCATATTTCCAAGTTTTAGCCCGATGTAAGGAAGATCATCTTAATTGTAAAGTAAGACACATTTGCCAAATCATTGTTTTAAAATTTCACAATAAAAATACTTTTTAATAAATCAATGTATTTATCTACTGACTTACTCATCATCGAATGTGTAAGATTGTGATATCTTCCACTTACGTAGAGAAATGTGATTTTATTCACATTTTAGTCATAAGCTGAAAATTACATGATAACTAGAAGTATATCCAGAAAACTTTATAAACGTCAGTTGACGAATACCAATTTTATTGTAAAAACATTGACTTGCATAATAGAAAAAGACATTATGTATATATATATATATATATATATATGTGTGTGTGTATGTGTGTGTGTGTGTGTGTGTGTGCGTGTGTACGTGTGTGCGCATGTGTGTGTGTGTTGTGCGCAATTACCCGCATGTGTGTATTTGTGTAGAGAGAGAGGTAGCTTATTGTGATAAATATGTGTTTCCGTACATGACAATAACCAACCAATACCATTACGCAAATGATATCGAAGTTGAACATTTTGATATCTATAGTCGTCAAGTTCGTTGTTATTTTAGACTCATTGTTATAAATAACATTGTATCATCGCAGTAAAGATGCCAAGTTTCAGATCAAATTGACATGGGGATAACTGCTGGAAACTAAGACCTTATCCAAAAAAAAAAAAAAAAAAAAAAACTATAGCTAAGAGCTAGCAGGATTCGAAAAAACGACTTACAAGTTATCAATTTCAATTCAGTGACTTTATCATACTTTACAGCATTCATCTACGACTGAGTGTTCAAAGTTAGCTGGTTTGGCAAATTATCACCTTTATTTTAGTGATATTTTTAATACGGGGATTGATGGAAGTATGGTTCCGAGACTTTGTTGACATTGCATTGAGAATAAAAAAAAATTGCCAACAATTTTAAGACAGATAAAGACCAGAAAATGTTTCCTCTAATAGTGCAATTGTGGGAAAGGTACAAAAAGTTAGAGGAAAGAGTGAAAATACATAGCAAAACAGACAGGATATTTGTTGAAAAAGCACAACATTGCCGATAAAGGGTTTAAAAGTCATTGTTGTATTTTGAGTTTTCATGTTTTTTGATATGATTTGATATGTTGAATTCAATGAAATCAATTGTTTTCCTGTATTTGATGTATTTGTTGCAAAAGTACAGCATGACTAGAACAGAGTTTCAAAAGTCATTTTTGTATTTTGTGTTCCTGCTTGTTCTTGAGATAATTTGATGTGTCAAATTCAATGAAATCATCTGTTTTCCTGTATTGGATGTATTTGTTGCAAAAGCACAGCATGCCCAGAACGGGGTTTTGAAAGCCATTTTTGCATTTTTAGTTTTAGCTTGTTTCTGGCATAATTTGATGCGCTGAATTCAATGAAATCATCTGTTTTCGTGTATTTGATGTATTTGTTGAGATAGCCTATATCAGCCAGAAATGGGTCTTTAGAAGTCATTTAACTTTTTGAGTTTAAGGTCATCTCTAACAGAGTTTGATGTGCTGAATTCAATGAAATCATTTGTTTTTCTATATTGATGTATATGTTGAGATAGCTTATATCGTCCAGAAGGGGGTTAAATATAGAAAAAAAATGCAAGGGTCTAAAACTAATTCATATTCCTGATGATCCCCTATGGAGCTGAAACATTGAACATAACTAAGAGACTAGAATTAAAATTGAAAAGCATGTAACATGCACATGAAAGAATCATACTCGAAGTTACATGGAGAGATCATAAGACAGCACAGTTTATTATAAAACAAACAGAAGTCCGAGATCCCGCGTAATCATTTGAGAAAATTGTTGCCGATAAAAAAAACACGGGGTGATGAGCAAGAGAAATTCACTAAGTTCTAACTCTGCGACATCCATAATTGAGTGGCCAGGTGAATATTGGGGAAGGTCTATGTCTAACGACGAACGATAGAAGGCTGATATATATATATATATATATATATATATATATATATATATATATATATATATGAGACTGATTTTTATCAGAATGGCATTTACAAATGATGCGCGGATCTTTGTTGTAAATTACTGCATCAGTGTTCACAGTGTCGTTCGAGACTCTCCCTGTATTTTAGATATAACTCCCTGTTTCTTAGTAGTGCTTGTTTGTCGCTTACTCAAAGTCCCTTTTAAGTTACACTACTGTTAGCGTATCTCTTCCTGCCACTTCTAGTGCCACTTCCATCCATACCTTATACAAAACAAGTATTTGGTCATATTTGACGGTAAACAACGTAATCCTATTTATAAGATTAACCCATTACCCATTCATCAATAACACTCACATTTATTCCAGCTGTAATAATTCTCTCAGCTGACACAAGATAGAGTTCTGTGTGAAAATCCACGTGCATATATGTGGGTTGTGACGACCTGATAAACATTTCAATGATGGAATAGAATTGAAAATATACAAGTTGAGAATTTGGGTTGAAAGCAATTATTCGGGCCCTGGCATTATCGACGACTATTTTGCTCAATGGTAAGCGCATGCGTACGTTGAAGCAGATACCTTATCGCTGGGAGGTTCGATTCCTGCTGTAGCCTCATTTTCTTGAATTGTTTATCCTATATACGTTGTTTGGGGCAAGTGATAAATTAACTGAGTAACAACGGGAAATCATCTCAAGCAAGTTTATATATTAAATAATGTTATTTAGATTTCATACTGTTGGACCAAATATTTCCATTTCTTGAAACATAACTTTCACATTGGAAGGGCCAAAGAGACCGAATTCATGGATTCAGCAGCAAGTCTTTTTCTTTGGTACTCTTCTGTAGTTGGAATTGGGAAAATATCAGCCCCATCCTGAGTAAATGATGCAGTTAGGCCTAGTGAAAACAGGGAGTTATCTTGGTGTGATCAGGTAGTTGCAGCTAAATGCAACTTGAAGACTGTTGGATGACCATCAAGAGTTTACTAGCTAGTTTATACACACACACACACACATACACACACACACACACACACACATATATATATATATATATATATATATATATATATATATATATATATGTATTTGCTCAAACAGTGGAATACAAAACCATTAACAGGCTCCCCAGTATCCATAACAACCGATGTTTAAGAATGCCCAGCCCCATGACCAGCACAACCTATATCAACGGCTAGAAATACAGACATATAAGATGGCATTAGGTAAAGATCCCTTAATTTTTTTCGTGTGTATGTACATGTATGTGTCAGTGTTTTTTTAAGTTGTTATTACGCGCTAGCAGAGCTACAAAAATCCTAGCTTCCACCTCGATGTACAATAACATACCTAACAAAACGCTACAGGTAAGCTATTTGCAATTCCCACGGTTTTTGCTATTATAAAACCTATAAAGCATGAAAACAGTGGTCCAGAAAAATTAAACTAGTCATTGCATTCTGCACCACTCGATATTTATTAAGTTCCGTTTTTACGGTAGATGCACACAGAAGTAGAACGACCAATGAGGATCGAACTCATTATAGAAGTGATGGTCTAAGAATAAAACCTTCTAACCATAACTCTATGCCAAATCTCCCACATTACTGACCTTCGTGTTTACTAGTACAAGGGCGCAAGTGTGGGGCATCTAGTGAGGATTGAACCCACCACAGAAGTAATGACTTGTTCACTAAAACTCCACAGCGCTGCTCTCATTGTCTTTTTGCAAAAAAATTCTCGAAAACTTTTATTTGTTTCGTAAATTCTGACAAAATGTAGCCCCATAGGATGAATGGAAGGTGTGAGGTGCGCTGCCACCTATATTTTTAGTTAGGAATTAATTACAAGATCCTTATTTTAGCTGGATATCGAAAACGGCACTTCCTACGATGACTGGACGCACATGGTCAAAAACTCATTGGCGCTGGTACTCCTAGCTGGTTAGACTTTTGGCTCTGGTACTTGTTTCCGGCTACTCTTTCTCTCTCTTTCTTTCTCCCAAAGATCCTTAGATCGTTATCATTTCACCGACCTCCCTACCGATCCGATCTTGACCATTTTTCACTGTGACTTATCTCTGTACTAACTTTGCCTATTTCACTTCAGCGATATCGAGACATCACACATACGCATAGCTACATAGCTAAGAAACCGTGTCTTTCCCACCTGATACAAACGCGTATGCTCCTCTCACTTATATGAATGAAATGGCAAAGCTTTTTTACTGTCTGATAGTCACAACGATCTATCCTAAATCTCATTATTGCGGGAAACACGTGTAGATAAAACTCCACGTGTTTTATCTTTCATGATCAGTCTGCCAAGTGTGTAACAGAGAGCTATGAGATAGAGTCTAGGCTTATTTTGATTCTGTGACTTTTAGGGAGGTCCTTTAATGTCCAAAGCGAACATTATTCATTACACTGTAAGAAATAATGCACCTTTTACAGTCTCTCTCAATCATTATAACATCGTATATGCTCTGTGGGACCTAACCGATCTCTCCATTGCAACATATACCAAATAAATGAATCATGTATATGTATAAAGAAATGGAAGTACATGATCCGATAGAATGATTATAAATTGTGTTATGTTATATAGAAATTCTTATTTGAAATTATATCCTGTCATTACACAGTTAATGCATTAATTGGCGTAAACAACGTACAAACAGTAAATAACAGAATAAAAAACCTAAGACCGACTTATCTTGTTTATTGTTCGGTCTCTATCTGCTCTATTCATTTATTTACCTCAAGGATAAAACAACACTACGTCGACATCACTACCCTATCAGTTTCTAGTTCAATTCTTTCTGCAACCCCATTTTTAAAAGTAATTTATTCAATTTACGTTGTCTTGATCAAGTGATGCATTAAGCATGTAATGTCGACAGATCATTTCATATAAGAGTATTCATATGATATAACAATCTTCAGAATCAATCTGTCGGATCATATATATCCATTCGTTTATACATAACTGTTGGCTTGAAAGAAACAAATAAAGCTGACATAGACCAAAGAATAAATGAGATGAGAATTCCAAGTGAAAACAGTTATTTGGGCCTCCGCATTAATGGTGGGTATCTAGATCAATAGATCAAGCAACAATAAATTGCATATGCAAATGCATATGCAAATGCATACCCCATCCGTCACAAGTCGATATCCTGCGATAGCCCCATCTTCTTTAATTGTCTAATTCATTTACTCTAGTGATGCATCAACCATTTAATCACAAGAGATCATTTCTAATAAGAGTTTCAATAAAGTATAATGCTATTCAAGACCAAATGATATATATATATATATATATATATATATATATATATATATATATATATATATATATATATATATATATATATATATATATATATGGCTCATCAAAAAACATTATGGCTCAAAACCATGATTGAAAAGTTTGGCACTCTTTTTTTACACTCTTAAATTTATTCAACCCTCATTGCAAAATTCACCTACCTATTTTCATATATATATATATATATATATATATATATATATATATATATATATATATATATATATATATATATATATATATTCAGAAAAATCATTTATTAAAAATCGAAAGAAAAATGGGTTTAAAAACATATGGGAAAAAATAGTTGCCTTCTGCAACGGCAGACACATAAATGACGTGATTCAGAAAAATGTCCTATTTCTAAATCGAAAGTTATAAGAAAGAATTGAAATAATTTATTCAGGTATATATATATACATATATATTTATATATATATATATATATATATATATATATATATATATATATATATATATGTATATATATATACGCATGTGTGTGTATGTATGAAGAGTTATACAGATTTGAATGCTAAATATGTGAATGATATAGTTTTTCGAAGTTTGTGTGATTTTAGTCGATCATTTTCAAATATCTATTAATGGAATTCATGTAAGTATTTCTTATAAGATTTAATAATGTGTGTGTATATATATATATATATATATACATATATATATATATATGAATATATATTTATATAGATGTATATGTATGCATATATATATATATATACATACATATGTGTATATACATTATGTATATATACCTATATATATATATATATATGTATATATATATATATATATATATATATATAAAGATTTATACATATAT